>JAODPA010100149.1:0-21455 GCA_025585075.1 Nepenthes mirabilis | reverse complement strand
TATAATTTTTGGATTAGTAATTCTTATCAGTTCAGAAGCGGCCTTAAGTACCTCCACCGGACAAGGCAATTTAACTCCACCGGCGAACTATTCGCCTCGGCCGCCGCTCAGTGTCCGACTTTGACCGCCGACTCTTTCGCACTTGTCTGCCTCCTTCGCTGTACAGGGGTCGCACCAAAGACGACGAAGACCCCTTCGTTCAATCGTTCCTGAGGGAACCCAATTGACCGTCCTATTACCCAACACTCCCAATTCCAACTTTGAGAATTCGGTTCCTTACGACCCGTCGGGCAGAAATTTCCGCCTTAAGAATCAGTATTCAGTTTTGGGAAAGACGACCGTCCTCGCCAAGGGAACCTCTAAAAGTTACAATCAGTTAGTCCAAATTGTTCGTGCGTTGATTTTTTTTCCGCCGTTTGTTAATGGCGAACCTTCCAATTCTGCAATTCGAAGAAATAATCGTGGAAACAGTGGAGAAAAACCAGGTTGTAGTAATTCTTGGCGAGACGGGATCAGGTAAGAGCACTCAGCTCTCTCAGATGCTTTACCGGAGAGGTTATGCTAAAGCCGGTATAATCGGAGTCACTCAGCCCCGCCGTGTCGCCACTGTCTCCGTCGCAAGGTAAGCAGAAACTACTCGTGCTGGACCAAAATCTTGCAAAATGTTTACATACGGACAAAGACATGAATCCTCGGGGTGCTCGCCTTAAAATCTGTTATGCTAAGATTTGTTGCTTTTACTCTTTGCCCAATAACGGAGACTTTTTGGATGATGCCTGAATCTGAATACACCAATAAACAGGATAATGGTTGGCGAGAGATTTAGGCATCACTCGAGTGATCACTCTTGTACCCAAGTCCACAGTAATATATTTAAGATAAATGATTTGGATTAGTAGGACAGGGCCTTGGTTGCGGATTCGACGTAAGGGCTGTGTCATTCAGCCAACAAGTTTTGGCAAGGAACGGAGTTGTTGGCAAGGAACGGAGTTGTTGGCATTACTCGAAAACCTCCGTCCACACACAAGAAAAGATGGATCTCTCTCCTATTTCATCTCCTTCCACTTTTATAGCTGTCGAAGGGGTAGAGGGCCTTGCCATGGTCATAATGATTTTTGGGAGATCAGGTTGGTACTTAGCTTATATCCAATATGACAGTACCTAAGGTGATGTCCTAAATTCTACTAAAGTCGGGTTTTTATATCAATATCTGCGTAGTTGGCTTGCCCTCCCCTTGCTTTTGCTCTTATGATGGGACAAGCAATGTTTATCAGGGGAGGTGGCTTGTGTAAACCTATTTGCTTGTCACAATGGACTCCTTTGTAGGTTGACTCAGCCCAAGTCTGTGTTGGGACTTGTTGAAAATAAAAACAATCACAGAATTGGTGCAGCGAAAACGAACCCTCAAATCCTCCATCAATTATTGACCACCAAACACCATGAGAGCACAAGGAATAATAGTTACGTAACCAAGCACACACAAGTTATATGATAATATTTAATGTGAAAAATTTTTCTTAGTTAAGGAAAAAATTACAAGACAAATACCAAAAAAATTCACTATAATAGTGTCTGGTTATAAATATAATCCTTTCCGAGATCCTTTTACAACAATCCGTATAAATAACTAATTGAATATAATATTAATACACTTAACAACCCATTATAAAGGAATATATGGAAAAAGCGAACAATCAAATAGTAGTACGTCTAAGAAAATAATATTAGAGTAATGTACCCAAACTTAACAAACAATGGAATTTGAATTGGATATCAATTGGATGTCAAACATTTTCTTTGTCTCTCCTTTCTCTCTGTGCAGCGGCCTTTTGTGTTCAAATGATATCTTCTATGCTTTAAAATCAAAGCTATGCCTTTATATCCCATGTGGCTGGTTGAGTAGCTAACCTGCAGCCATCTCGTGATGTACCACCGAAAATCCTCACAATCCTAGCGCTTAAGTGTTACAATCTAAATTTTATAGCCATAAAACTGTGTGGTCCGTCCATTTCCGTTGGGAGTCAGATGCCAACCAAGCTAATCCTTGAGTATACTTAAGTGCTGGGGTTGATCTTGAGATACAATTGTAAAATGTACACTAGTATCAAATATCTCAAACACAAGTAAGTTGTAATTGAAAGTGTGAAAACACAAACAAGCATTCAGGAGCAACAGGTAACAATTGGATATAGAAGAAGACTTCTACAATTCATTCTCCTATACATAAGGTTTTTGACCCTTTGGTCATTAGTATTAATATAAATTGAAAGTTTTCAGCTTTTACAATAGGATATTTAATTTCTTTTACAATGGGGTATCCCACTGATGAGATTTTTCCAAAACCGATGCCTTTTTTATAGCTCATCTCATAAGCCAGGTTTTGGTACCAACTATCACAATTTGAATTTTATAGCCATAAAATTGGACAACCGCCTGTTCCCATTGGGAGCTAGACACCAACCAAGCTAACCCTTAATCACACTTAAGTGTTCAAGTTGATCTGGGGACGGAACCACAAAAAGGACCATTGCCGAGTGTTTCAAATTTAAGTAAGTTACTAATTAAAAGTGCGAAAATACAAGTAAGCAACCAGTAATAACAGGCAACAATCGAATATGGAAGAAGATCTTTAAAATTTATTCGTTCATATAGAGAGTTTTGGGCTTTTAGTATTAGTATATATTGAAAGTCTCTAACTTTCATAATTGGGTATTTGATTTTTTTTATAATACTAAAATTTAAACTAAATTCACCATATTCATTGAAAAATTTGAGGATGCATGAACAATTATGTAAAAATTTATATGGTTCGATTTGAATTTAACATGAAGCAGTTAGTTTCCAGTCTTCTTACAAATAACTGTTGGAAATCCTCCCCAACTTGACGCTTAAGCCATTAGCTCGCAGTCTTTTCATGGAACCTATCACGAACAGTTTTGCTCAAGCAAATCTCGCACAAGCATCATGCAAACATCGTGCAAAAATGCTTAATTACTCCAAAAATAAAAAACCAATTGGAGTGAAACTCACAATACGGTAACCAAAAACCCAGCAAACTTCTTCTCACGACCTTGTGGGAAACCCCGTTTATCTTGTGAGCCGTTGTGACCTCTTCCTCTGGTAACTTCCCTTCTACGGGGATCCCGATATCGGCTTCTACAAGTTTGAACAACACCCTCTTTCGTTCCACCAAAATACATGAAGTATTGCTACTTCCCTTTGACATCTTCACTGTGGTAGCATTACTCACCCTTACATTGCTTTTTGGCCTCTTGCCACCACCTTGATCAAACCACCCGTTAATCACCTTGGTGTCGCCCTTGGTAACTGAAGTGTTTAAAGCATGTCGCATGCCTCAACACGAGTTTCATCTTGTTGCTTGTCCACAAGTTGACGTTCTCGATGCCCACTACTTTCGATGAGCTATTATTTTCCATCTTCAATACACAGTTGTCCCCGAGCGTATAGATGTTGAAAAGGGACTTTGTTGATATCGCATGGTGTAAAGATCTTTTATCCATCACCTAATTCATCTTGTGGCCTGTAAAGCTCCATGTTTTTCCCACATCAGCGACTGCAAGGTTTCTGTGGGTAACAATAGAGGCATGATTATTACCATTATTATTCCTCATTTCTTGCTACTTGCTACACCCTCCTTCTCCTGTTTTTGTTTGAAGCAATCCTATTTTATGTGGCCCCTATTGTCACAATGGAAGTACTTGTTGTCATTGAGTTTGGACTGGCTGTTACTCATCTTCAATTTGCCACCTCTCTCTCTTGATCTCCCTTGCCCCTGATTGCTAGTGGACATCAAGGTACTTGGCTCCCCTGAAACCTCATCATTTTTCTTCACCTAGACTTGTTCATAAGTAATAAATTGATGTTCTCATCAATACTGAGCATATCGTTTTCAAACAATAACGTCATAACAGTACGATTGTATGAGGTTGACAATGAAGTCAACAATACTAACGCCTTGTCTTCATCATTAATCTTTTCATAAAGTGTTGACATTTATGTTAAGATCCAATTAAATTCGTCTAAATACTTTTTGAAGTTTCCTCTTTCGACAATTGAGACAATAGAATTGCTTTTTCATATGCAATCTCGTTATCAAGAGCTTAAACTTGTACTAACCCTTAAGTTTCATCCATACTTTCGCTGAATCTGACAAACCGATGATTTCTTTAAAAGTATTATTTGCAAGATGTAACTTGATTGTGCAATTAACAAAATCTTTCACAACTTGCCATTCATCATCCTTTATTATCTCTGGTTTATTTTCCTTTCCTAGTGCTTTTACTGTTCATTCCCGGATAAATTATTTCTCTCTTTGTTGTCAAAGAATAAAGTTATTTTATGTGTTAAATTATTCAATGTAGTATGGTAAATCCTTTGACGTTGATATCATCAAATTATAGTTTTCACATAAAAAAATCTGCTCTTTGATATTACTTGTTGGGATTCCCTGGGAACAAAAATATTGCACACAATTGGCACTGTGGAAATGAATTCCTGAATCCCCGTCAATTGTTGGCTACCAAACTCCGTGAGAGTATAAGGAACGAAAATTACGTAATCAAATACATACAAGTATATAATAATATTTAATATAAAAAAATCATTCTCAACTAAGAGACTACAGGACAAACTCAAAAGAAATTTACTATAATAGTATTTGATTATAAATATAACCCCCTCTAAGATCTTTTTATGACAATCGATGTAAATAGCAAATTGAGTATAAATCCAACACACCTAGCACCCCACTAGATGAGAATATATGGAAAAAAAGAGCAACTAAACATTAAGGCATCCTAGAAAATAATACTAGAGCAACACATCCGAGTTTAGCAAAGAATGGAACTTGAATTGGCATTAATTGGATGCCGAATATCTTCCTTTTTTTTCTTTTCTCTTTCTTCGTGCGGTGGCCATTTATGTTAAAATGATATTTTCTATGCCTTTAAACCAGAACCAGGCCTTTTATATCCTACATGATAGTTTGAGCAGTTAGCCCACGGCTATCTCACGTTGTACCACTAGAAATGCTCTCAGTCTTGGTGCTTAGGCAGCTAGCCAGCGGTCTATTCATGGATAGCTAATAGAAATCAATTTTATCTTAGTGCTTAAGTTGTTAGCTCATGATCTTTTCACGGAACCATCTGCGAACAGTTTCGTTTGAGCAATCTTGTGTCAACATTGCACGAAAATGCCTAATAGCTCCGAAAGTAAAAACAACACTTCTAACAGGTATAAGATTCACGAGAGAGTGACTCAAAATCCAACAGCTGTTGTGCCAGTGGGAATCCTTGCTTTCCAATGTCGAAGTCATAGCCAATATTGACCTTGTTTCTTTGACTAGACTAGATGTTTGATCTGAGATCACTGTCTTTGCCCAAGGTCCTTTGGTACGAGCAGCTTCGTCCCCAAATTCAATCGCGTTGATTGGGTTCCATTCGGTCAGCCCTGAAAGTGCCGGCCAATCCAAGATTGTACCAAATCCCATTAATATCTTTTAAGAATTCGAATAATTAGAGGGAATTGCTTCGAATTTTATATTTGGCATTTGAATTCTGGAATTTGTTTAGTAGAGGTAATACTTTCCATTGGAAATGATTTCTGTGGAAGAAAATATTTTTAAATATTATTCTACAGAAGACTGCTGCATCTACTAGAGTCACAAGCAAAAAGTATACAAAAAGGCTAAGTGGTTGACATATCTCGATTTGGTTAGACGGAAATTATGGTTGGGGAAAATATTTTCATGTCTTATTTAACAAAAATTTCTAAATAATGGAATTTGACATCTCATCTATAGGATGGAAGTCATTTTTCCACCATATTATCTATGCATTCTATTATTAACAAAGTAAAATACTTGATCCTTCCATATAGTAAATGTAATTTTATAACTCAAATCAAAATTTAAACTGTAAAAATAACTATCATAATAAAAGTGAAAATTGTGTTCCCATTCTTTGGATTTTTGTTCAAGAATAGTATTCGGGTTATGGTACAATTAGGGAGTTACCTTATCTTCTGCTGATAGAAGCAAGTTTGGTCTCCATTTCTGCTAACCTGGAACTTGCGCACCATAAACTACAAATAAGAGGTTAGGGGATTGGCGGGACTCACTTTCCGGTTTATCTTCCGACACTTAAATTAGTAATATTTCTCAGGAAAATAAAAAGATATAAGGAGGGTGTGAAAGAATACAATAATGCTCGTATGCGGGGATCGTGAGAGGAGGCTTGAGCTCCTGGAGTGCGCTCGGCAGGGAGTGGCGTGGAGAGGTGGAGGATTGGGCTTCTACGTATCGCACTCAGTGAGTGGCTCACTAAGATGCACTTGACGGGGAGTGGCTCTTGTGAGGAAGAGAAAGAGCTGTGTTGGGAAAGATAGCTTGGTTCTTTTTGGCTCTTATGTCTCGCTCGAGGGTGTTTTTTCATGGGGATTGCTCGATTCCTTATCCTGTAAAGAGTGAGGAAATTTATAGTACTTCATGAAGAAGGTTTTGGCGCCAAGATTGCCGACAGGTGTTTCACCAGGATTCGCCGGCTGCTGGAGTGTTGACGGAAGTCACTGTGTCAAATGTCATCTTGTGGCAGTGACATGACCGTGGCTGATGGTGGCCAACAGGGGCCAGGTTGCTTCTCGTATGAGTTAGCTGGGCTACCGTTGGTTGGCGAGTACAACAATTCCCCATGGTTGACCGCTGTCACCATTGGTTGAGACTTGTTGTGCCAGCATCTTCTACGTTGCTAGACTGCTATTGCTAAGGTGGAGGTGGACTTTGCTGTGATTGGTTCATCCGCAGAGGCTACCCCTTGACTCTGGGTTGTTGGTTCTCTTGGGCTGGTTGGACTGTTTCTGGGCCTTGTTTTGCGTTGGACTTCGTTGATTAATAGGTTGGCTACTGGATCGGCCCTTGTTATGACTAAATCGGCCCATGTCGTAGCTAAACCCATCAAATTCTAATTTGGAACAGTCCATATCAGGTTCATTCTTGTAAGTATATCACATCCTGAATATCACGAAATAAGACGAATTAGGGTGGTATTATGTAAATATGTAATTTTCTTGAATGAATTCACAATTTCATTATTTTCCAATTGCCTGAAAGGGACAAAAGGTTCATGTTGTATCTATTTTAATTTATAACCCCTTTCTTCATAATGTAGTGTAACTATGTCATTTCCAATAATTTAGGTAAATAACTGACATAGGTCATTTTTTGCATTTCTATTTTTGGTTGGGAGTGACATAAAAATTAGGTAAATATGTTACTCCTATAGATACATGAAAATATGAACCAAATGAAGGAGAACCATTTCCAAATGTTTTCCATCCAACCAAGAGAAGTCCTGCTGTCTGTTGCTGGTTGGTACTATATCTCTGTGAATTATGATGTCTGCTCTCTCCTACCAAAAGCTAAAGACGGTCATTTTAAAACTCTTAGTATTAAGAGCACTATCGTGAGTGTATTATACCAGCCAAACACAAAGCAAGAGCTAATGACAATAGCAGCTTTCCTTCTGTCTCCTAACGCCATAGAAAAAGCATTTGGGTCTGCTCTGCTAGTTTGATGACAACTTCACTGCTGCATGCATGCATGCATGTGTGCGTGCCTGCAGTAACAATTAAGGGTAAAATGGGATTGAGTAATAGATTTAGCTGTAGGAGTGCAGAATAAAGCAATAAATGTACGAATAAGTAAAAGAACAGTAAGCAGAAGGCACATCATCAATGCTTCTATTAAGCTGAAATGTCCCCCTTTCACCTCTGTTTGAGCAATTCATATTCTCACTGTCTAAATGCTTGTTATTTTCTCTTGATTTTTCTTTCCTTTCATGATCACTTGGACATTTAGCAGACGTTACCAATCATATGATCAAAGAATATATTGGTACACATTCTTACTGTGTCACTGTCATTGCAAGATATCTTCCTAAAATTTCACTTTTGCATTCTCTCTCTATCAATCAGTAATCCAATGTTATCGTTCACAATTTTAGCATCTTTTTTTCTTTTGGTAGTGCGTTTGCCATCTTCACATTTTAATTGGATTATTGATGATTTTCATAATGTGAATATACATGGATCATGAATGAAAATATCAGCCGATATGATATATATTAGTTGATATATATTGATATCAAGCCTTCTGATAAGCAACAATATCACGATATATTTTCATATCGGCCAATACAACTGATATATCAACCGATATGATCTTATTAGTTTACAATTTTTAGAAAATTTTTTCTATTTGATATATTCGATATCAATATATATTATCCAATATGTCCGATGTCGATATGACTGTGACTAATACCAATGCTGATATCGATATTTTCATCCATGCTATGAATATATAGCTGTGAATAGAATGCGTTTTGGATATTTGTTTGCTAAATCTCTGATCCACAGAATTAGTATGTTTTCCTTTTGCTGCTTTTTTTGTGCCCAGACGCGTTGCACAGGAGCTTGGAGTCCGGCTTGGGGAGGAAGTAGGTTATGCTATTCGGTTCGAAGATAGAACTTCAGAGCTCACATGTATTAAGTAAGTTTTACTTCTGAAATACATGATTACAAAAATCAGTACTCTCTGACGATATAATCTACTGTTCCCCAACTATGGGGTGATGAGACCTGCAGATACCTTACCGATGGCGTCCTCCTTCGTGAAAGTCTGTCTGACACAGAGCTGAGTCCATATTCTGTAATAATTTTGGATGAAGCTCATGAAAGGAGCTTAAACACGTAAGAATTGTTTAGCTATGTATCATGCTTTGCATGTTCTTATTTCATTATATGCTTCATTTATTGCAATGCTTGTAAACTCTTGATTTCTGGATGAACAGAAAATTTCAAATGTCTTCTACATGATTTGTGGCATGTTAGCAGCCTTCACTTTATGTACTTTCACAGTTTTATTTCATATTTGTAGTGGACATCTGAATTTTTGCATTTATGAACAGGGATATTTTATTGGGACTGATGAAACGATTAGTTCATATGCGTGCATCAAATCTAAAGGTTTTGATTACTTCTGCAACGCTTGATGGGGAAAAAGTATCGCAGTTCTTCTCAGGCTGCCCTGTATTGAATGTGCCTGGAAAGTTATTTCCTGTTGAAGTATTCTACAGTACAGAACGCCCTACAAGCTATCTTGAGTCTGCTTTGGAAAAAGCTATTGGTATGGCTGATACTTCTGTTTACATGCTATTCTTTAAATTAAAACTCATCATTTTCTTTATCTTGATTGATACTACTGTGAAGTTGTAAAAAATGCTGACTGTGTTTATAGATATACATATTCAAGAGCCCCAAGGAGATGTCTTGATATTCATGACTGGGCAGGTCAGCAAATTGTTTTCTGCTTTGTGTGAGATGTTCTCTTAATAACTTTTGTGTTGCCAAGCAGTCCATAATTATATTTATCTTTTGGTTGATAGGATGATATAGAAAAACTGGTGTCAAAGCTGGAAGAGCGAGTTCAAAGCCTGGAGGAAGGATCTTGTATGGATGCCATAATCCTTCCTCTTCATGGTTCCTTGCCACCTGAAATGCAGGTACATCCTTCTGTTTTCTCTTCCCCATTTGTGTTTGATGGAGCTTAAAGAGCCTCAACGTTTAAAACATGAATAGGGTTCTTTTTGTCTTTTTCTATTTATTCATGGGACAGAGATGTCTATGCTTCTAGGCCTTCCTCAATCAATACGTTGTCCGTAATTCCCAGAGCAGCATGTGTAGTTCTGTTTACTTTTTCCCTTTATTTGCTTAGAGGATTACCTGGGATTGTCAATCATTCCTGGTAGATGTCCAGGGAAGCTTATGCTCGTCAATGTGTGGTGCCCAGTATGTGTGTTAAATGTTGGAAATTGGTGTGTGTTCCTCTGTACATGGCTACACTGTCGAGTGGTTCTCTTCAGGATGTGATTGGAAAGTTGTGTTTTTGAGGAATGGGAATCGGATCATGTGTTGAAGTTCAAATTTCCTTTACAGAGATCACTGCTTTGGATTTGATGTAGAAGTCTTATTTATTTCTAATGTCATTATTTCTGTAATGTTACTGTCTAGTGAAAGTTGAGATTTATCAAATTTGTGTCCAGGTTTCAGTCAGGTTTGTTACATTTGATTTTGTCAAATTGGTGGTGGTTAAGTAATATCTGCTTGGTGTTCTCTCTGGTGTTAATCCTTTATGTTCTGTGTGAATCTGCAGGTGCGTGTATTCAGTCCTCCGCCTCCTAATTGTAGACGATTTATTGTTGCGACAAATATTGCTGAAACTTCTTTGACGATTGATGGTGTGGTGTAAGGAGATCTGACTTTAAGTAATTACTTTAAGTTTAGTCTAGTTTATCATCTCTTTTCTTGATTTTTTTTCTTCCTTGCCCTTTTTAAGCAGTTTTTGTGGTTGTTTACTGATCAATTTCTAAATCAGTGGTGCTCACTTCCCAAAAGAAAGTTCATGTAAGGATCGTTTTCATATAAAATATATTTCTTGTTTCTTCATGTTTTAAGTTGCAGTTGCTGCACTGTCAGGCCTTTTGCCCCTCCCCTGTTGCCCCAAAATTACATCTTCACCAGTTTTGTTGTATGCATTGACCTTGAGAGAAAATCTTTTAGCAGATATGCGGAATGCTTGGGGCAATAATAATAGTACCAATGGCATATAATACGTTAATATGATATTCATAAAAGTGTTCTTTATGTATTATAAACCTTTTCTTTTGCCTGGTTTATAATTAATTGAGATCCTAGTATGAGTAAACAACATTGTTTTCATAATAATGTAACACTAGATAACATAGCTGGTATTTTGAAGTGCATATTCCACAATGCTTTTCCCCCAATTTTATTTTAAATACATGGTGCACTCTTTCTTGTCATTTTAAATCACCAATTAAATCACCAATAAACAAAGATTTATTGATTTCTCTGTTTCCCTTTTGTTGCTGTATTATGTGTTTTGAACTTTGGGTCCGACTGTGTGTGTGTGTTTTTATGGTGTGGATGTGGAGTTTGTTCTTTTCGATGGGACGATGAAGTCCTCCAATATATCTATACTAATGATGGGATTATTTTTTGTAATGGATACTTGGATGATCCTCTAATATTTCTGAAAGACTAAGTTGATTGTGAAGGCTGTCAAATATGTTTGCTGGAATGGTCAAATCCGTCTTTATTATGTGGTGGGATGAAGTAAATGATGAAGAGACCTTGCCAAATTGTGATATATTGGAAGACCTAGGTCAAATTGGGACATACTGGATTGTGATTTTCTTTTCTGCTTATGGAAATGATTCTTTTCCTGGAAACTGGATTAATCAATTTATTTTATATTTTATTCAAACCACCTTTGTTAAATCTTGTTGATGATATCAACTTTATCAAATTGACTTGGCAAGCACACTATGTTAGGTATGTCATTGATTCGGGATATGTCAAGCAACGACAATACAATCCCTCAACTGGCGTGTATTCTCTTGATGTTGTTCAAATAAGTAGGTAAAGATTTGATGCCTTATTTTATCTCTTGCAGCATTTGGCTACTTTCTGGTACTTGCTGTTGCTTTACAATGTATTTTAGCCTTTTGTCTTTATCTGCCCATATATTCATTTTGTTCAATATATATTGTTCTTGTATTCCCTCTTTTTCTTCGAGAGACTTGCGGAGATAGTCTTCGCATGGGGTTCTTTACTTGTGAAAACAAAATGCAATGCAGTACGTTTATATGGATTTGTTGAGATGCATCAAAGATATTTATGAATAAATTTATGTTGATTATAGATATGTAGTTTGTCTTTTTTTGGTAAATACTAGTTATGTAAAGAGTAAATAGGCACTTCTTTTCATACTTATGGTGCCAGTTCTGCTGAGTATTCATACTTTTTCTTGTCATGGCTCTCATTTTGAGGGTGGCGCACCTCCTTTTTTTCATGGGTTAGCCTCTTGCCATGAGATCTCACATCCCTTGTCTCTTTAAGGATTATATCCCATTTCACACCATTTTAACTATTTCTTTCTCATCGTCGCTGTCACTAGGTTGGTTATCTTCTTCCTCAAATCCCTTTTTCCATTATTCAAAGCAAATTCCTCATCCTCACTCTATTGCTCCTGGATCAAGGAATCAACCACAAACTTTTAGCCTTTAGAACTAGAATTCATTTGCATGGGTAAGCAGGTGCCGAATTAAGCAAAAAAATAAAACTCTTCAAATTGGGTCAATGCTGGAAAAATAAACTTGAGCCCCAGAGATCCATTTTATTTTTGCAAAACCATAATTAGTCTTTATAGTTCCATTCGATTTGCTTTCTCCTGTCATCTGTTTTCCTCCTTTTCCTCTCCCATCCACCACAATTTTCTTCAATGTCAACAAAGCAAAATTGACAGCAAAACACTGAACATGTTATCACTCCTAGTCCTATCTTTATCTGTCACAAATCTCTTGCAACGTACAAGGCCTCAGAGTTGGCGATGGTTATAAGGCACTTTATGGTGAAATTCATTTTTTGTCTTCAGAGGATTAGGTATTTTATATAGGCCAAAAGTCCAAAACCCTTTTCTCATACAAGCGTGGTTTCTAAATGCTGTTTTACAAGGATTTTGGAAACGTCTACATCTTCACATTTCTGTCTTTTGAATATATAAATTGTGACACCTTCATAATAAACCTCTGGAAATTTTTTAGTAACTGGAATGAGAATTTTCCTATTAGCACATGAGATGCTTTGCATCTGTGATTGATCTTTGTTGTATGAGTGACTCAGTTTATTGAACTAAAGATGACGGTATAACAGTCAGTCTTAACACAAACAGATGTAGGAGGAAGTTTTCTTTTGAGGTAGAGAGTAATAAAATAGACATATATAGTCCCCGCTTTAGTTTTTTCCGATTACATTACTGCAGTTGAAGAATGTTGGCACGGTAAACAGCAATTGCCTCCTTTTTCTGTCGTTCTTATTATATGCTTAAAGAATGGAAAATCTTAACTAGAAGGAAGGCTTTACTTCTCTGTACATCTCATTGTTGTTCAGATACATAGCTGAAATGGACTAGCAACTGAAGCTAAAATGATGTCAGTCATTGCTTTTAGTTGTCATCTTTCTCTTTTGTAGTTGTAAATCCAGAGATATGTGATGGTGCGACTGAATTTGATTTCCATTTTTTTGGTGTTTTCTAGGCACTTTGTGTTAGGAGAACCTGTTGAGACATGCCTAATATAATTGGTAAAACCTTTTTACATCTTTCACGGGCTTCAATTGAGGGCTTCTCCCCCATGTCTGGCTTGGGAGGAAAGCCAAAAAGAAGGCCAGGCATTTATAAAGAGAAGGGTGCCTCTCTTATTCCACATGATAGAAAGGAAATAGCAGGCTTTTGAAACAACAGAGCTATCACTTTGTAGAAAGATGGCTCAAGACTCTAGACTCCTCATTTTGGGATTCATAGTGCAAAATTGTGAAGAGTTGGTCAACTTTGTTGATAGAATTCTTTTTGATGCTTAAATGCCCTCCTGGAATCCTTTTCTAAATTTGGTGGCACCTCTACAATTATTTGGATTCGTGCAAATGAGAGCTTTGAGTTCAGGAGGAGGTTCCTAGATCCGTTAGGTATTGTCAGGACTGTGATGGGATCAGGAAAGTCATTCAATGGGATTAAGAAGTTGAAATTCCGAATGCATTTAGGAAAGTAAAGGAGCTTTAATGTGCTAAATGGATGTGTTCTGTCTCACCCCCTGGCTGCAGCCACTTCCCCTTCCCTCTCCAATATAGGAAAACTGAAGCAGCCAGATCCATTATAAAGCTAAACTTAAGGTTCAACCTCTCCATCTTAAGGCACATTTGATCTACCTTGTTAAATTGGGGCTCAAACCCTGGCATCTCACATACCTTCGCAAGGCTCATTACTAGGCTCTATGGCAGGAGCTTTGAGCACCATATAGATTTTTTTCCAAAAAACAAAAAATTAAATTGTTTCTTCTTAAATTAGCCATTAATTATAATTATTTCTTTTAATACGAATCTGGTGTTCGTGAAATTAGGATGGATGAAAATAAGAGAGGCTTATTAGAAAAATGGATAGGACTATTGCATTTAAAGATGATTCTTTTTATGTAGCTGAAATTGTTAGAGTAACTTTGTCTACAAAGTTTTTTAAATTAAGAAATAGTGTGAACATTAATCTATAAGTGCCACGAGAGCTCCATTGGAGTTTGTAATGAAAATTCTAACTTAGAGTGACATATAAAGATGATGAAGCCATTTAAGCCTATAAGTTAAGTCATAAAAAGCTACCCGACTTCCACCAAGCCTGTACCTTGCGCTTATCCCTGGGGACCTTTTTGCGCCTTGATGCTTTTTGTGCCTTTGAAAGAGCATAGGAAATCTGGGATGTGGTGAAAATATTACCCCTCTTAATGTTTACTCCTGAATGTGGGGAATTCTTTACCCTAGGAGTGGTAGTCATGTCATTTCTGGCCTTTTTCTCCCAAACCCTCCCATACAGTGGAAGTCTATAACCATTTCTTTCCACCTCAGCACCGACCACGTACTGAACTCTCAATTGCCTATTGGCATTCCCACCACCCCCAACGACCATACCTTAACCCAATTCTCCAATTTACCTCTCCAATTCATGCACACTGCCGCCACTAGCAATCCTCCTGCTCTCTCTAATTTACCTCATCACTGCCCAAGGCCACCTTCGATCCCACAGTCGCCTAAAACCTGTTAGAGTCCTCGCCTGTGTGCATAATTGGTCCGGACTAGTAACATAATTCTCATATTTGGAGGGATTGAAGTTTCAACTGTTCCAAGTGAATGCCTAGGGGACTGATGGTTGCATCTCCAGCTTCATATATCGATATGCATGGCCCATGTGAAATAGTGTTAGTTTGGTGTTTGCATATTGGAGCTTATAGCTACAAAGATTCTGGGAGATTAAAGAAACAAGAGTCTGTAATTATCGCACTTTTAAACCTGGCAAGCCCTTTATTCCACTTTTGTATTTTTGTTTAAACCTGGCAAGCCCTTCGTTCCTCTTTTGCATTTTTGTTTCCAAGAGTAGGCAATGGGATCAGATATTGCAGCAAGGTAAAATGGCAAAGGAGTTAGAAGCCTGAACTTGACATGAAAGTGCCAGTTGAATTCTTTCTTTTTAGCTAGTTCCCCTTGTTAATCTATTGTGTTGGTAGGGTAGGTTGGGGTCCCTTCCGCAATACTAGTATTGACATTTCAAGAATAATGTAGGCAGGAAGTCAGTAGTCTCATATTGAGAATGAAGCATAAACTCCGAGCTGAAATGCCAAGGCATGGAGTTTCTGGTCTTTTGGATGTATTGGATGTTTTTTTTTAATCAAATTTTGATGATGAAGTATGCTTCTTCTTGCTGTGTTTGTGATCAAATTAATTTTTATAGCCTATGTAAGTTGGTGAAATGTGTGGTATTCTTTAGTTCTAATAATGGCCTTGGATTAGGATAAAATGATGAGAGGAACTTACTTGAACAATATTATTGCTATCATTTGAAAAATAGAAAAGAGGGGATGTACATAGTTCTTTTGTTCGTACGACTGTTGTACAAGTTTGTCATTGCAGGGTGCAAGCCAACCAGCGTGCAGGACGTGCTGGAAGAACTCGGCCTGGGAAATGCTACCGTTTATACCCATCTGTGGTCTACCATGAGGAATTCCTGGATGCAACGGTTCCAGAGATTCTTCGTTCTTCTCTTGCTGGAAGTGTTCTTCATTTGAAATCCTTGGATCTTCCTGATATAGATATTCTTAAATTTGACTATCTTGATCCTCCCTCCTGTAAGAATTTTTTTCCCCTGCTTTTACTATACAATTTACCTGCAATTCGTTGATACTTGCTAGTTGCCAACCATTGTTTCCTAACCCTCTTCTGGCATCCTATTTGAGAAAAAAGTGGAAAAGCAAAGAAGATGATGTATCTTAAGTAGTTCTACTTGTTGGTTCAGTTCTTGCTTAGAATGATTTCATCGTTGTGAATTTTGTTGATGCAGATGAGTCCTTAGAGGATGCTTTGAGGCAATTGTATCTCATTGATGCCATTGATGAAAATGGATCTATTACTAGATTTGGGCGAATTATGGCTGGTACTGTACTCTTATCTGCGTGTTTCTTAAGCACCAAACCTATTGCTGTTATCTATTTAAGAATTGAAGAACAGCGATTCTATTGCTATCAATATGCTTGAAATAATTGGCTTATGTTTCATCTTGATTGTAATTCCATTATCAGGACTTGTAATTTATACTTAGCTTCCTGTGCACATTGGAAAATTTACTCTCATAGAAAACTCTCTATTTGATTCGTTAATAATTATATTTCCAAATATTACACAGAACTTCCTTTGGAGCCTTCTCTGGCAAGGACTTTGATAGATGCAAATGAGAATGGATGCTTATCCCAGGCTGTAACCGTTGCTGCGATGTTATCAGCAGAGACCACCTTGCTTCCTGGTTACAGGTTGGTTGATGAGGATTACATCTTTAAACTATATCATGAATGGTCTGTTAATGGCAGATGATATGTCTTAAACATCTTTACCGGATTTCCTAACCCCATGATACATCCTGGGTTCCAACTCCTGGATTCCTATAATATATTATAACTCTATAAGAATGATGGATCTTTTGGTGTTCCGTGTCTCAATTTGCATTATCATTATGTAAATTTGGTATTGCTGTCTTGACAGATTTTACAGCTAAGATTTCTGCCAATATATGAATTGTTTGGTTATTCTTTATTTCCAGGTCTTTTTACTTCATTCACTTATAACAACAAAAATGAGCCAAGAAGTTTGTGAATTGCTTAGGGGATAGCATCCATGAGGGCTCCGCTTGAAAAGGGCTCCGCTTAATAAGGGATCATTCGAGCCTGCTTGTTCATATAAATGAGTGATGCCTGAGTCTAATTTGAAAGCTCGTCAGATAAGAGGGCCAGGCCTATCTTATCTTGATTTTCTGAGTCTCACAGACAGTTTGGTTAGGCTCATGAATAGGCTTGTCCATAAACTCATGAATAAACTGATCTAAGGACTTGTGAATAGTCTTGTTTATGGGAATCAACTTGGTTTGTTTGAGCTCAAGCATGAGTTTGGCTCATTTTTTAGCTTGTTTTGACAAACAAGCTAAGCTTGAGCTCATGCTTGGCTGTGGCTAAACAAACCTAATAGATAAAGAGCCGTGCCAAGACTAAACATGTCTAAGCTTGGCTTAGATCATTTGCAACCCTAGTAGTATAGCTTCTTGACATGCATTTGGAAACCTACTATGATTGTCTTTTCAATATAATTTTTGTTCTTTATAGTTGGGCATCGTATTCAGTTTTATCATTGGAAGTAGTTTTATTGTGCTGTGATTGCATTTTGAGTATGAGTTCTTGTAAGCACTTGTTGATAGTATTTCTAAATTGTTTTCCTTGCTCCCTGATTTCAATTAAATGTATGTAGCTGTGTTTTCCTGCAGTAAGGAATCCAAGAAGAAAAGGAAACATGCTCCTGCAGACCTTCCTGATGGTTCAGGCTTTGGTGATCACATCCAATTGCTGCAGATCTATGAAAGTTGGGATAGAACTCTTTATGATCCTGAATGGTGTAAAGTTCATGGATTGCAGGTGTTTTGTCGTGCATTTTGTTTTTAAAAAAGGCTTATAGAAATTCATGCCATATTCATGCTTCAGCATTTGACAGAATAACTTAGTTCAGTGGTATCATCAGGAAACACGATCCCATTGACTCTAGGAAAAGTCTAGCATTGTCATCGTTCACCATGATTTATGAGTAAAATTAACATGCTTTGGCTATTGAAGCTAAATCTGCTGAAGTATTTAATAAGCATTTGTTAGTTATCATCATTGCTACACTCAACCAACGATTCAGGTGCATGGTAAAGGAAATGAACGTAGTGGACGACAGGGCGAATTCTCCATATTGCTTTAATATTCATATGCATAACGTGGATGTCACTTTCTGATTGTAGGTGCGAGGAATGTTGTTTGTCAAGGATGTCCGGAAACAATTGTCTCAAATAATGCTGAAATTGGCCAAAGGTTAGGAACCCATTCTATAGATTGCCTGTTATGCCACCAATAAATTGTCAGGATGTTGCATATCAAATCTCAAGTTATTGTCTAATTGCTAAATGTCTCTATTTTGTGTTATCTTCTGCGTCTTTATTAAGTGTGGACAAAAGTATTAGTATAGGTTATGGCTATATCAATATTGAACACCACAGGCGTAAGTTTTTTTCTTGTGATCATATTAAAGATGAGTTATATGCTGAAATTTGACAATTTTCAAGCATCTATTTACCTATTTGATGACTTTTTATCAATTTTATTAAAATTATTTCGGTTAAATCATTGAAAAAATTTTCCAAAAAAATTGATCAATGCATAGTTTTATTCCTTTATTAAACATATTGATTTAGACTTCTTATGAGATATGGGATTTTAGACATAGTGTGGATTGAAGCTTCAAGAGAGAAGCAAAACAAAATGGAGAAAAATAAAAAATAAATCATAATTGTCCAATCGGCTGATATACCACTCATTTTCGGTATCAGGAAATATTAGCATCAAAGTCTTCCAATATCGATACATTTCTACCAATGTTTTCATCCTTGAAATCAAATATGGTGCTGCTTGGAATGTTAAGAATAATTTCTCTTCCTCATTTGTTTCCTATTTCACTCTCTAATCATTCCCCTCCCCCACCCAGCCAAAAAAAGGGAAAAAATAAAAATAAAATATACAAAAAAATCAAAGAAACAAAGAAAGAAGAAAAGATTACTAAAACGTACTACACGGGCACATGGAGGGACACTGAAGAGGGGAAAAAGACCGGGAAAAACCAATTCCTAAAGCTGCTCTACACTTCGCTTATCTTGCTTGATGGTTTTCCAATTAAGTTCCACCCTCATGTTTGGCAAATAAGTTCGTTGTTCCACTTTCTGCAAGCCAATTATACCAGACAGATACCTTAATCACTTCAATTAATTGCAGGTCTTCTCTGCTACTCTATGATATGGGTGAAATTTTGGATAGTTTGTCCTGCATGAGTTTTCGTTTGAGTGATATTTGAAGGTGTGATGTTCAATGCGTTGCTAACATGAAACGACCACTAAATTCTCAATCCATTCTAAAATTAACTCTCCAAGACGTAGCTGGACTGAGATGCAGGGAATAACTACTTGATTTGATGATTTTCTATATTGTACATTGTTTCTCCTTTTCTTTGCTTAAGTCACTGTTTTATCTTGAAATAGGGCCGCTGGAAGTGCAAGGAAGTCATGCGCGAGGAGAGGAGCTACAAGATTACAGTAATTTGAGGAAGGCTTTATGTGTAGGTTATGCTAATCAGCTTGCAGAGAGGATGATTCGTCACAATGGCTATCGAACCATTGGACTGAAGTCTCAACTTGTTCAGGTAGCAAGTTTAAGCATATTTGCTATTGTTTTTACATACCCCACCTATTCTATTATCCAATTTAATTTGTTTTTACTTTCAAATAAACCTACCAAATTCATAAAATTTCAAACTAAGTTGGTAAAAGACCAAGTTAAAAATATCTTTTTCTGCATTTTAGGAAATTATATAACATTTTCAACTTAAAAGGTACAAGTATACATATATTTTTTCCAAAATTGCCTTTTGCAGATGTTTTTCTAAATTTTATGATTTTGACTGATATAAGTTTAATTCTCAAAAAAAATTATTTGAATGGGTGACATTTAATGGGATGAAGAATTTTCCTTGCTGAAATCATTCTCCTGGAATGTTTTACCTTGTGATTGATCACTCCCACCCACAAGGGAAAAGTATTGAAGAAGCAATTGTTGTCAATCTTTATTATTAGGTGCATCCATCATCGGTGCTTAAACCAGATGAGGAAGGAATGCTTCCAAACTATGTCGTCTACCACGAGGTGGTTGCTACATCTCGCCCATTCATGCGCAACGTGTGCGCTGTAGAGATGTCATGGGTATTGCCCATCTTAAAGAAGCTTGAAAATCTCACTGTCAGCAAACTCAGGTAATCAGGCTCTATTCTATATCTGAAAGTTTTGATAGTATTATGGAAATTTTCCAAAAATTATTATTGATTAGATTCTTCTAAAAACCTGGGAAATCCGAGTGAAATATAATGTACTTTTAGACATCCTTTCCTCCCTTCGCAGCTACATTAAGGTTTGATCCAGAAGCCTGAAAACCGGTATTCGAGTTTTACCCGAGGTTCCAACCCAGGTCCTGCACATCGCCACAGGAAGTGAAAAGGGCTGGGTGATTTTACGAAAAAATTTCTCTGATGCTTGAATTTAGTAGGAACCATTGGAGGGCCGGGCTGTATATGTCCTGGGATCCTCACATTGGGAGATGGGGTGTTAGGAAGCTCGGTGCCTGGTCCTTTGTGAGCCCTGAGATGGTATCTGGGGTATCTGATTGGACCTGCCCTGGTCGATTGACCGAATGTTTTAAAGAGAACCTAACTATTCAAAATCTGGTAATATCATTGCTTATAAAACTGTGTTTCTATTGTCTATGACTCAGTGGCGGGATCGGCCACCCCCAGGAAAGCACTATCGGAAAGCATCAAGACATGCCAAAGGAAGACGCTATTGATGCCGGGGCTCCTGATGACCGGGAGAGTAGAATCCAGGAGGCTCGTGATCGTTTTCTTGCTCGTAAAGCAAATAAATAGCTATAACTCAGCTTGTTGAAGGTAATCCCTACCATTTGATCACAGCTCAAGACTGATGGCATGGACGTTCATGAGAGCTGCATTCACGGAGCTCCAAAATAAAGTGAATCCAGAGGCTGATATTATTAGGTCAATCATAATTTGTGGTAGACGCAGTCATGATCTGGCCGGCATGTGAAAAGTTCCAAGATATGGTGTAGAAAGAATCCGGCATGGGAAAAAACTGGGTGGCCCTTAGAGTTATGGGATCTGCCTAGTTAATGTTTTTTTTTTTTTAAGAATTAATAGAAATGTCTGGGCCGTAATTCTTAAATGACATTTGCTGCTTTTAATCAACAGATATTAGGAATTACATATAATGATTTTGGTTAGATTCTATTTTTTACCATGTCCAATCTATAGAAATTCTCCATTATTTTGATTAAATGATTGCATACGAAATAAATGGAAAAAATATATTATCTGTTAATGATATTTCTAATCCCTACCATTAATTTCTGGTTAATCGGGATGTTAGCTGTATTAACCATTACACTATCAAGGTCGTCTGAAGATTACAAGTTGAAATTACTACAAGCGTCTTCGATGTCTGTAAATTTATATTTAATTGCAAATGGAACAAAACAAAACAAAATTATATTTCACATCAAAATAAGTTGACGTAAATATCTTATTAGAAGG
Source organism: Nepenthes mirabilis (assembly GCA_025585075.1). Classification (NCBI taxonomy): domain Eukaryota; kingdom Viridiplantae; phylum Streptophyta; class Magnoliopsida; order Caryophyllales; family Nepenthaceae; genus Nepenthes; species Nepenthes mirabilis. Next base: position 41 of record JAODPA010100149.1, on the reverse strand, counting down.
ATGCCCAAAATATAATAATTTGATTTGGAAATGAGGTAAGC
>JAODPA010100138.1:6074-21457 GCA_025585075.1 Nepenthes mirabilis | reverse complement strand
GACAAAGTATCTCCATTTTTTAAAGAAATGAAGCCTTTTTGATCCACATATCTATACATATGTGTTGGTGAACATGATACGACAATGATATGAGGGCTTGGGGTGCAAAACAAATCTACGGGCACGAAATTGCAGTTGCATAGCATAAACGTGTGAGGAAACGGGCGGCGGTCGGACAGTGGAATCGAGAGGAGAGAATGATAATAATAATCACACACACACAATAGAGAAAGGGAGGAATTGGACACACGATTTTATGTGAAAACCCCTTTTTAAATAAGAGGGAGAAAATCACAGGATATTTAGTTTATAAAAAATTTACTATGTAAAAATTTGATTATTAAAAAACGTATCGGTTACAAAAATCTTCGAAGAACAGAGTACAATAGCAAAACTTGATGACTCCTTGTATCTTCTACTTCTTCCACACAATCACAAATCGCAGCCATGTACATACAGATAGATGTAGATAGGTCTCCTTTACCGGGCGGTGTCTGCTCTGCACGTTAGTCGCGTGCCCTACAAAACCTACCACCTTACAAAGTCGCCTTTCTGTCACAAATTTTACAGTTGACCTACTTTATAAAGTTGGTTACTAATTCTTAAAAGTCAACTACTTGCTCTGTAAAACCAGTTGCCTACACAGACTTTGGAGATGATTAGCTTTCCAAATAAGCCGCCTTGGGCTAGCCTTTGCATCAATATGAATCAGACTAGCCTTATCACTTCGACCGATATCACCACTCCAGCTAATGCATCACTCCGACTTATATTTTACTCCGAGAAAGTTTCACTACTTCGGCCAAGTGTTTCACTCCACCAAATTTATCACTCCAACCAAAGTGTTCCACTCCAACCAAGTACCACTCCAGCCAAGTATCTCTCAGTATTGCACCCATGCATATTTGGCCAAACCTATCGTCCTACCAATCAGATATGAGTTTATACAGGAGTGATCCACATCCCAACAAAATGAGCCCACAGACGCATAGCATAGTGAGTTCTCACAGCCCCCGAATGGTTTTAGCCTGGCATTAAAGTGTCTACACATCTCGACGCATACAAGGAGCACGCAATGATGCTTCAACATTGGGATGAATCTCAACACACCTGATGAGCACGAGCACTCGGGTGTTGATAAGTTCACAATCCATCGGAAAAGACCTAGGCATTGTGGGCAAGGATTTGACAGATGAGACCATCGATCAGTCGAGCACCTAAAGTGCAGATAGACAATGCTATTTGTTGCAACAACTTTGTCACGAACAAATGTAAGCAATTCCCACCTTAATGTGTGCACGTCACAAAAAATGAGTTTGGGTGGGGTACTGCTCCTAAATTTGAAGATTTAAATATAATAAAAAGACTAAATATATTATTTTTTATAATATTAACTTTAATTAAATATTTAATTTAATGTTTTAAAATTTCAGGTCAGATTAGCGAGCGGCTGAAAAAGGAGACAGCAGCCAATGTCAATTACAGTTGAACGTTCCTTTTTAAAGTCGGACGCGGAATTAGCTGTTCCACCACTTTCCAGTGAATTTCGCTCTTCCCCACACCGCCATTTGTCGAACTAACTTCCGCACTCACAGAAATTTCTTTATTAAAGAAGCGATAGAGGAAGCTTCCTGCTCGAGGTTTCAAATTCTGCCTCACGGAACCCTGGTTTTGATGGTTTAGGGCGCCGGAGAAACTGGATTCCGTAAGCATTTATGGCGATCGTCGGGAACCATCGCCGGTCTCACTCGGAGGTGAAGTTCTGGAGGTTGTGTCTGTTTGGGGAGTCCACGCACACTCCTCCTTCCTCGTCGTCGACGCAGAACCTTCGTAATCACACTGAACTTACCAGTCATCATAATCACGTGGCTAGCGGCTCAAATGCTAAGACTTCTAGCACGGCGTCGTCCGTTGCCCGGTCGCTTCTTCCGGCAAGGCGTCGGTTGCGTCTGGATCCGCCGAACCATCTCTATTTTCCCTGTACGTTCTTGTTATCGTTTGTTTATCTTATTTGATTTTTTTGTTAGTATTTTGTATCATCTCATGTTGACTGGTAATGAATTAATTGACTTGATCTATTGGATTTACTTCTAATATGATCTTAGTAATGGTAGAATGTAATATTCACTTATGAAAGCGGCACTTAATGGTCTACTCTGTTTTCTCACGTTTTGATATTTTATCTGCAAAGCACTTGATAAAACACGGAGAAAAAGAGAAACTGTATCTTTATGCTCAAATTCTTGGATTGGTGAAGTTGGGGAGTGGGGGATTGAACCTAGGCGTGTTGGTCCAAGAGCCTGGCCTCAGGGAACTCATATGAGTATATAGCAATATTATAATATAGTCTTCGCCAGTAATTTGACTTTGCAACTCGATGTGGTCTTCCAAATGGAATCATTATCTGCGAGATGGGAATTGTCTCTTAGGTTTAGAATGATTCCATATGTTGCCATTATTGCTTGATTCCCTGTTTGCCACTTAGAAAATCCTGTAAAGGAGCAAGAACTTAAAACTTGTATTTGTCTTGAAATGAGTATGGCTTGTTGCTTCTGTTGAGATTCGATGAAACACGCATACAATAGATACAGTGGAATAAATCTGAATATTCTGTCAAACGTTAACTACTGAACCCTTAAGTATGAGAAACTCAACGCAATAAAAAATACAAAGTTGTACAACGATATTTAACATGAAAAGCCTTTTTTCAACTAAGAAAAAAATTACGGAATAAATTATGAATAAATCCATAGTAAAATAGTATTAGTTATAAAAATAACTCATCCAAAATCTCTTTATTATAATCCGTGTGAATGATTGGTTGAGCATAACCTCTAACACATTGAATAACTCACGGAGAAAATACAACGAGAATAAGAGCAATCAAATTGTTATTCATCCTAAGAACAACTAGAGTAATGTATCTGGTATTGGCAAAGAATGAAAGTCGAATTAGACCTCAATCAGATACTGAATCTATTCATTTTTCTCCCTCTTTTCGTTATTTTCTCTTTTGTGCGGCGCTCTTTATATTACAAAATGATTTTGGATTCTCTAAAATTGCATTGGGCGTGACTTTATAACAATTTTGGTGCACGAGCGCCTCTTAGGCTTGAGCCTTTTGGACAAACGACAAACAAGCGTCCTTCAAGCGCATATTAGGTGTGCCCATTCTGTTCTTTTTGCACACAAGCACCTATTAGGCGTAGATATTGTTCGATTACTGAAAATGTCTTTCGCTTTATTGCACTTTACACGAACCTCACACAAACCTCCAGTAAACTCTGTTGTTCAAGTGATCTTCGGTCTATTCTCAGATGAACTTTGTACGACCTTTATTTGACATCTCCACTCAATCATGCCACATATGAATATCGTGCATCCTTTTGATGGTTCATCCATTCAATATGAGACTCACAATGAAATAACCCAAAAGACAACAGCTTCGTCTTCCAATCCTGGATTTCCCGTCCCCCAAAAGACTTGTATTTTTTTTGTTTTTCATCTCCCTAAACTATTGATGATTGGACACGAACAATCTGTTCTTTGCAACATTTCCAAGAGCTGGTACTTGGATGGGTCTGCAAATTTATCTTTCTCTAGGAAATGTCAGTTTGTGATTGTGTATCTTTGGAACTTGTTATGCTACATTGGTGACTGCTGACATGTATTATTAATTGAAGTCAGAGTCTCAATTTAAGTTGCTTTGGGTTAGATGATTTCTTGACGGGAATGCATAATTAGGCCACCAAACTAATTTGTGGAAGATGTTTTCTAGAAGCATTCTTAGAAGCAATGTGTTAGCAGATCGTAGGTACGTTAGCCTTGTCAATTGGGCCATCTTTGCTTTTACTTTTGGAATGTAAGCGGGATTATGAAATTATGCTTGGTCAATTAGGTTGTTCATTGCGGATTTTCTAATTCTGGAAACTTGGGCAGAGTTGGTAGTATGTCTGTATTGCTCATTTTAGTAAATAAAATGATAAAATATTACTTTTGCGTTGCCATTACTATGCTTGATACCCGCGGAAGGATTTTTTTCCTGAGGTGATAACAATCATGATTTTTTTTTTTTTCTATTGAAGATCACAATTTGTGATTTTTTTTATGAGATAGAAATCGGAAATTACTCTTTGGACTGCAACAATTAGGGCTCTGCTGATCGTAAAATTACTTGATGGAAAAGGCCACGTCACAGGTTTTTCCGCTGACAACGTTCAGCTGGATTAAAAAAAAAAGCCCCAACCACGATTTTTTTTTTTTTTTTATAAGAGGGAGATAATAATTGATCCCAATAAAGAGCAAACAGTGTTTAACTTCATTAAATTATTAATCCTCAAGGCAAATACAGCAAACTTGTGCTGCCCATCTTGGGGGGAAAAAAGTGATGTAGTATTTTTCCACAGGTAATTAATCGCCCGCAAAATGTTTTACATGATCACAATTCTAAAACAAAAGTCCAAATTTTTTTTGTTCAACGGAAAATTCTTCATTGCCCTCACGCACTAAGAAAAACTCCTATTCTCAGTATTACGCCACCATTTCTCTTTCTCAATTCATTTCATGGGAACAAACTAAGATGTTGTACAGACATGAGATTGAATTAGTTGAAATGTTTGAAGGGAACTTTTCGTTCCAAAATATAATAAAGTTTTGACCCTTTAATAAATTTGTGGAAGTAATAAAAATATAAATATTCAATATACGTAAAGAATATTTAAATTTAGATGATATAAATACTAACAAGTACAAAAGGTAAAACAATGAGTAACAATAAAAAGGAGACAATTTTTTATGACGAAAAAAAACTCGATAACTGCTGCTATCGAGAAAAACTCTCCCAGTTTCAATGATCAGAAAAGATATCTATTATGAAAATCAATTTACAGATCGAGTGGTACAGACGCGCTAACCTAGCCGACTTATTCCTATTAAAGAACTCCTTGAATTTGCCTGTGTCAATGGAACCAGACACATTCCAGTCTTCAAGTCAATTTTCATTCACGAACCGCTTGAATTGCCGTATACCACTAGAGCCCAGTATCCACGCCACCAACGTCGCCACAAAGGTTAACAGGCAGGAAGAGGTGTATAGGATAAAGTATGATGTGAAGAGAAAACTTTGTCAATAGAGCACAATCGTTGGAGAGAAATTTTTAAAAAAATGGAACACAAAGATGAGAGGTTTCTCAAGATAGAAGTTACTCCAAGGTTGTTCCCCAAGCTGTTAGGGTTAAAGTTATAAGGCATATATATATGGAGCCTAAAAAAAAAAAAGGTTAAAATATAGCTGTTGGAAGAATGTGCGTTGTGCTCGACCGCGCGGTGAGCACTGGCTAGGGTTTCATGGTCACACACAGCATTGCTTGAGCGCGAAGAAGGCAAGCGTTGGGTGGGGGCCTATTGTTCTTGGCGCTCAAGCGCGAAGAGAGCGAGCATCGAGTGGGGGCTTACTAGATACAGCGCTCAAGCATGCATCGAGTGTGCCTCGAGTTCGGCTTCTTGGGAATTGGCGCTTAAGCGAGATTCGAGCGTGCCTTGAGCTTCGGCTACTCTGTGAGTAATGCTCGAACGTGGGTTGGGTGACAGGCAGCTGTGGTTATCAGGAGAGGTGCGATGACGATCCTCGAACGGAAATCTGATAAAAAGTTTCCAAACACATGAAAATGTACCGACGAACGACCAAACGAGCAACCTGACATAGTCACAGAATATGCCAATACAAAATACGACTAACAATGTCTATCTATTATGATCAAAATAGTTATTGACTGAAATTCTGAATTTAGATAACAAAATATAATCTAGAACAGGTGAAGAACTTAAATTCGTAACTGCAGAAAGAAGGTAGAGGGGCTTGGTCAAATATAGGAATGATTATTTTGATATTTCAAGTGTACCTAGAGCTACTGAAATTCACTTTTTGTTATGTTGTGTAGTAACGTTAATTCCTACTTCTTTGCGTGCTACATGGGTTTCTCATTTCTTGACTTGTTCCATGGTGTTTGAATGTTGAAGATGAACCGGGTAAACAAGTTAGGAGTGCTATCAGGATTAAGAACACTTGCAAAACACATGTAGCCTTCAAGGTATTTTTTATCCTCATGATGCTCTAATTTCTTTTGCCATCTGTTGTATTTGCATGCATGAGCAATTTTTTTTTGAATTTTAAGAAATCTTTTGTTCTAACTCATCCTCTTTTTCATGGGATTATGGAATGATTTCTCTGAATTATATAGTTGACTTTTGCATCCTACTTTAGTTTCAAACTACAGCGCCAAAGAGTTGCTACATGCGTCCACCTGGTGGCATCCTTGGTCCAGGAGAAAGCCTTATAGCCACTGGTAATGACTTCATACCTGGGCCTTGATTTTTTTCCCTTCTTTTACCTTGTTCTCTTCTTTGTTTTCTGTCATTTTGACAGTGATTTTCACAATTAGGTGCATCTTTACATTGACTTTCTAGAGTGTTTTTGACAGTGTTTAAGTTTGTGGAGCAGCCCGAGAACAATGAGAAGGTACTGGATCGGAAAACTAAGGTTAAGTTCAAGATTATGAGCTTGAAGGTGAAAAAAGGAACAGAATATGTGCCGGAACTGGTGAGTATTTACAGGCCTGATTTTTTTCATAAACCAACTTTATTAATTTTTTTCGGTTTCTTTCCCTCTTTGTTGGTAGTTGAAAAAAGACGGGAGGGGCATCTGGTCTCTATGGAGCTCCCTTTATATCTCTTACTGAATCTGAGGGGAAACCATTGGCTAAATTTTTTTCTTTTCGTACTCCTACTTTTGGTGGAAACTGTTTTTGGCTGTAAAGGGTATTAATTTGCCCTGCTGTGATCAATTTGTTACTTATATGGGTAACAGAATAGGGGTTAGGCAAATATGGGTGTCTCTATAAATATTTGTATTTTTAGAAGACTACTCTATTTGTTATTACTGGGCGAGTCAAATATGAACCAGTAAGACATGGTAAGCTAGACTGCTAGAGTTGTTTACAAAAATTATAATATTGAAGCCTTAAGTTTCAGCAGATGGGTTGGCTATATGAATACACCTCTTCCATCACTTGTCTACCTCAACATCCTCTGATACTCTCAGCAATCTTATATAATTCTTTATTATTTCAACTCTAATTTTTTCTACGCAGTCATCTCCCTTTCTTCTTGCCTCTCACCTAAGCCTAATCACTGATTCTCAATGTTATTGGCTACATTGTAATTGTGGGCATTATCTTAATTGTCATTCCCTTATTTTTTTTCATGATTTTTAAATGGAATATGTGAGGTTTGGTATCTTTCTTCAATATCAACCTTGTTTAATTATGATAACTAGCTCTTTGGTGCATAAATACACGAGGTTTTTGCGTATGCAGTGTTCTGAGTTCAGATGCTAGGTAGATTGTCCAAATAGACACAATTCAATCGAGATAAAACTCATCCAGAGAAGGAAATAAGAAAAGAAAGAGTAGATGACAAACTTTAGTGATTTGAGCCAATATATGTATGAAACTTATCAATTACTACAAAGTTTGCATACTATGAGTAATTCTAGATATATGAAAAAGAGGCTACCATTTGTCACCAAAAGATAATTACTTTCTGAAGCAAATTTTAAGTGGCTTGCTAATTGTCTTTTTATGTGGTGGGTGTTAGGTTTTAAGTAACTCCCTTATGAGTCCTACACCTAATAGACAAGCCATTTGGTGAACGTGCGATGTTTGCATGAGGCATGCCTTGAGCGGAGATGTTAGGTAAGGGTTGCGTGATATTTGTGCAAGTGTCACTTGAGCGATGGGATTTATCGGAGGTTTGCGAGATGTTCGATTGAGCAAAAGTTGGATCAATAGACAAAATGGGCGAGGTAAATAGAATGGGTGTTGCATGTATGCACTCAAGGGTGCTCTTACGTCAATTCAATTTTTTTATTCTGGTGTTCGAATGTTATCTCTATTATAAAAGGCCCTATGCAATTTTAGAGCACGGGAGAGAGATTAATTTCAACACAAGGGCGCTCTGCAAAAAGAGAGAAGAGAGAAAAGAGGGAGCAAAAAGGGTTTTGGCTTCTGGCTGAAGTCCGATTCAAGTTTTATTTTTTGTCAAATTCGAGTATGTTATTCTAATTTATTTCTAGGACCTATTTTTACTTTGGTGGCTCGTCTTTTTGGTGTATTATTTTCTTATGTGTTATAAGGAGTGTTTGGATTAGATTCAACTATTATTTACTCTATAGTAAAGGAATCTCGAAGGGAGTTATATTTTTAACTGGTCACTATTATATAGTGGATTTATTCAGAATTTATTTTTTAATTTTTTTCTTTATTGAAAAGGATTTTCTATACTAAATATTGCTGTGTAACTTATGTGCTTAGTTGTGTTATTTGGTTTCTTATACTTTCATGGTATTTGGTGGTTGATGATTGTCGGTAGATTTGGGGGTTTGTTTCCATTGCGCCGATTATGTAATTGTTTTTATTCTCGGGGAATTCCAACAAGTGGTATTAGAATGTAGGTTTTTTTCGAGTTGTAAAAACTAAAATTTGATGGCGTTGTCATTGAGGAGTTTCACATTTTTCATTGAGCAATTTAGCAGGCAAAATAATTTTAATTTTTCGTAAGAAAGAATAAGGAACGTTTTGACTTGGGAAAGAACAATAAAAGCACCACAAAAGAAAAAGGCAAGTAGGAGAAAACAAATGATGAGGAATGGTAACATATGAGAAATTTTGCTAGTTGTATGATTAAATTTTATCTTGTGGATAATATTTTTCCAGAAGCCATCGGTTTATTAGATTTAGTGAAAGTTTGGATGAAATTAGAGTGTTGGTACAAGTCTAAATTCCTGAGAACGAGCTTGCTTGTGAAAAAGAAATTCTATGGCATCTGGTTGTCCACAGTGGGAAGCTTTGAGAAGTACTTGTATGAGTTCAACCGAATTTTGACACAAATGTTCACACTTGATGAGAAGATTAAGGATGAAGACAAGGGATTGTTATTTTTTACTTTTTTTGTCAATTTCGTATAATCATATTATCACGACTTTATTGCTAAGAAAGAATACGTTCAACCATGATGAGGTTATTGCTTCATTGCATACAAATGAGTCTACATGGAAGGGAATCAATGAGGTTTTTGGCGAGTCGAATGTCTTGGTGTCCACTAGTGTGCGGGGATATGGGATATCAAGATATCGAGGTGGCAAGTCAGAGAGGAGCAATAAGTGATCCAAACTTAAGAACATTGAGTGATTTTATTGAGACAAAAAGAGCCACATGATGCGGGATTATTTCAAAAGGAAATTAGAGAAAGCGGGAGATAGCAAGTGATAAGAAAGGATGGATCATGATGGCGACGATCATGTCTTTATTGCCATTTGCGGAGACCTTCTAGTTGTCTATGCGAGGAAGACATGGAAGTTCTTGAGCCATTCGACGATTTAGGTGATGAATAGCAGTTCTTCACACCATGTGGCATTGAGAAAGTCCATATTTTTTTCATATACTCTTTGGGACTATAGGGTATTAAAGATGGGTAATGATGGCTCGTCGACAGCAGTGAGCATTAGGGACATTAGGTTACAAATAAGAAATGGACGAAACTTGTGTTGAGGAGCGTGTGACATGCTCCAAATATCCAGTTGAATTTGATTTCAACCTATAAATTTGCAAGGAGTGCTTTTACATGGCGTTTGATATTGGTTGTGGCAAACAGAAGCAAACGATCAAGTCGGTACTTGATGGAGGTTTCGGTTGCCAAGGATAATGTCAAGATGACTAATGGGCGGTTTGATCAAAATGGTGGAAGGAGGCCGAGGAAGAGTGTAAGAGGAAGTAGCACTATCGTGGACAAGAAGCTGAAAGTGAGTGGTAATACTCCTAGTTTGGTGGAATGAAAGATTATGTCATTTCAAACTTGCGGAGGTTGATAGTAGGATTCCCATGGAGGGAAAGTTATCAGAATATAAGAGATGAAAGTCATTAGAGAGGAAAGGGATCCCCCACAAGGTTGTAAGGGGAAGTTTATTGAGTTTTGAATAATTTCTTTATAAATCTTGTACCCCATGGATGGGTCATTTAAAGAATATCTGATGTTTGTGTGAGATGCGTTTGAGCAGAGATGTTTGGCAATGGTCGCTCAATATTTGTGCGAAGGTTGCTCGAGTGATGGAGTTCATTAGAGGTTTGTGTATGGTTTGTTCAAGCAAAAGTTGGACTGGTGGACAGAATAGGTGACGCTCATGCATGATCAGGAGGCGTTCATGCGCAGGTAAGCAAAATGGGTGTTGCAAGTGCACGCCTAATGGTGCTTGTGCGCAAATTCAAATTTTGCATTATGGCATTTGAACGACAACTCTTCTATAAAATGTCCGTGATTTTAGAGCACGGGAGAGAGATCAATTTCAGCACAAGGTCGCCGCATGGAAAAAAGAAGAGAGTAAAGAGAGAGAAGGATATGTTTGTTATCTGATTGAGGTCCAATTTAAGTTTTGTTCTTTATCAATCTAAGGTATGTTGCTCTAATTTATTTCTACAACGTATTTCAGCTTCGGTTGCTTGTTTTTGATGGGAAATGAACACCGGCAGAACAGTAAATTGAGAAGAAAAATCGGTAATAATAATCATACACAATAAGGAGAGGGAAGAACACGACACATAATATTTACGTAGAAATCCTCTTCTGAATAAGAGGAAGAAAATCACGGAACACTTAATTCATAAGAAAATCACACTATATAAAATTTTGGTTTCAAAAATCTCTTGTTTACAAAAACTCTCGAAGAATAGAGTACAAGAGTAAAGCACGATTCCTTGTTTTTTTATTTCTTACCATTTTTGAATCTCAGTGATTTGCATATATAGATGTAGATAGGTCTCCTTCACCAAGCGGTGCCTGCTCTGCAAGTTGGTAGTGTGCCCTGCAAAACCTGTTACCTATTCTACAAGGTTGCCTTCTAACCGTGAATTTTATAGTTGACCTACTATATAAAGTTTGCTACAAATTCTGAAAGGTCAACTACCTGCTTAGCAAAATCAGCTGTCTGTATTGGACTTTGCAGATAACCGACTTTGCAGATAACTAACTTTTCAGGCTGGCCGCTCTCGGTCGGCCTTGCATCAGTATGGATTGAACTGGCCTTATTACTCAAGGCCCGGTGGCACCACTCTGGCCGATATTACAACTTTGACCAATACTTCACTTCGGCCAATTATCATCACTTTGGCCAAATGTTTCACTCCGGCCAATTTTCACTACTCCGGCCAAGTACTTCATTATCAGGCCACATCATTGCGCTCGTGGCGAACACAATAATATTTCGCCTTAGTATTGCACCTATGCGTATTTGGCCTAACCTGTCGTTCTGCCAAGCTGATATAAACCAACATAGGAGTGACTCATATTCTAACAGTTTTATAATGTATTTTTCTCTTATGGGTTATAAGGTATGCTGGGTATTAGATTTAACCATTATTCACTTGTTTATAGTCGAGGGATCTCAGAAAAATATATGTTTATAATTGATCACTATTTTATAATAGATTTATTCGAAAAATGTGTTGTGATTTTTTTTTTAGTTAAAAAGGATTTCTTACATTAAATATTGCCATACAACTTGTATGCTTGATTGTCTGATTTGATTCCTTTGATCTCACGATATTTGGTGGTCGACGATTGATGATAGATTCGGAGGTTTGTTTTCACTGTGCTAATTGTGTGCGTGTTTTTGTTTACAAAGAATCTCAACAGTAGGCTGTGTATTATACTTTGGATTGGAGTAATTTCTGCAATTGTTTATGCGGCACAATTTTCTTTCCAAGTTATCTTAGAGGGAAAATGTGAGGAAGATCTTTAGCAAACTTTAATTTATGGATATGTTGATATGCCGTGAGGCATTTTATTTAATTTCTTTTTTTTTTTTTTTTGTCATCATGCAGTTCGATGAGCACAAGGATCAATTTACAGTGGAACGCATCTTGCGTGTTGTATTCTTGGATGCAGAGCACGCAAGTCCAGTAAGTTGATGATAATTTCATAAATTTGCTGTTCTACTGATTCTTTCTATATACTAAATGCTGACTCATTTTACTGCTTCTGAATTCATTTCTATGCAAGGCCATGGAAAAGCTGAAACGTCAGTTGGCTGAAGCGGAGGCTGATCTCGAATCACAAAAGAAACCTCCAGTTTCTGCTGATAATGGTCCAAAAGTGGTTGGCGAAGGACTCGTGATCGATGAATGGGTAAAGCACGGAATTTTTTCCTCTAAATTCAATAGAAATATATTTGATCGTTATCTTTTAGTAATTCTTCAAGTATTATCATTTTTTGGGCATGTCTTCCAGAAGGAGCGAAGAGAGAAGTATCTCGCTCGGCAGCAAGTTGAAGCAGTAGACTCCGTATGAGGTGTTATTTACTACCGTATTGTACGTATTTCTTTCTTGAAATCAATTCATTCGGCAATGTTCTTCTTATCAGCTAAAAAGGGAAGAATATTCAGCCTGTGAATGTCGTTGTGTATAAATAATATTTTCGGTTAGTTTTTCTTTAAAATAATCACAATCTGATGGAAATCATCAGGGCACCAATTCTTCCAGTTGTAAATAATGAAATTTTCACACTCCAATGATTAGGTAGTTCACGCTTGTGGCTGTGTTGTTGAGATCTGTACAACTGTGTTATTGCAAAATGTTTCCTGCCTAACAATTCTGGATTAGGAAAAAGCAGAGTGTTTTGCCCTTGTTTATCTGCTGACTTCGATCTCCCTCTCTCTCTCCTTGCCGGGTTTTCTAGAATGAAATGTTGTCCGATACATGACATATCACGATACATCGTCATATATCGGTACATCACAATATATTGCTTGATATTCAAATATCGGCTGAGATATTTGATATTTGGCGGATATAACAGCTGATGTTTTTTTATTAACTTACAATTCATAGAAAATTTTTTACTTACAACAAGACTGATACCGATTCATATTATTTGATATCAGTATGGTTATAACTGATACTGATTCAGATACTTTCATTCGAGTTGGATGCTAGTTTTCATTGCTGCTTGTGGTATTTGGTTGTTGCTCTTAGCTGTGTGATCCTGGGAAAGGAGACATGACTGAATTTCTCACATTCTTTGGGAATAGGGTTTTTACTTGTGATCTTCTGCCTTAGCAGAATGATTAGGTTGATTAATTTTGACAGTTTGAATGGGAATTTCTTTTACCTTTCCCATGAGATGAATGAAACAAAAGTTTCATATTTGCTTAATTCTTTCTTTAGTTAGTGAAAAAATATCTTGAACTATGAAATAAACTAGAAGCTAAAATTTTATTTTGATGAAGGGGCTCTAATGAACCACCACCCAAATAAAAAATTTTATTATTTAATATTTAAATTTAAATTGTTAATTTTTTTAATTTAATAATTTAGATGAGAGAAGTAAGATCCTATTTTGTTCAAACTACTACATTCATAGAGATAGATATCATTTAAAAATATTCTTATAATACTTAAAAAAGTATTTCTTTTTGGTATCACTCTTTCATCAAATAATTCCCCACATAGCTTGGCTATGAGGAAATTATGGCCACAAATCTGTCCTCATTTGTCAACTAAGATGATTGTCCATGGTAAATGACAACTTTACCCTTCATGGGTTTCCATATTAACCCCTAGAGTGCTATTAACCTAAACATTATCAACACAAAGAGAATGAGGTTCACTAACAGGACTTGCATTGTGGTTACAGCAGGAGCTGCAATGGGGGCTCAGGAGTTTCAGTCCTGCAAGGCCAAGTTATCTGATCACCTTAAGCAGACTGGGGCTGCTGTTGGACCACAAGATTCGGAGGGTCAGTTTCCGGGAGCCGCTTCGGATGCAGGTAAGGCTAGCAGAAGTGTTGGACTAGCCAAGACGCCCGCAAAGGAGGATGCCATGAGAACTGTTGTGTTATTGAGCAGCTGGGGGACTAGCTAGCCGTGTGTGTTAAACTAAGAAATATACTAATCTTCTCACAAGTTTATTACAACTTTACAGAAAAATATGATGTGGTGATTGTTTTTTCTGTCTAATGGGCTTATATAATATATGCCACGACATTTTCAGTAAAACTACAGTATGAGTACTACCACTTGTTAATCTATAAGGTTGTAGGTGTAGAGTTCAGAAAGATGGAGGTGGAGCTGCCGCCATTGTTTCTGGGAAGAAGCTCTGCTGGCCTCCGGGGATTGTATTTGACAGGATGTATAGCTTTTTTCCTTTCTCACTGGTTCAAAGGCAGTTGGTACATTTTGTTGGAAATAGTGGCAAGATCATGTTCGTTGATCATAGATCATCAAATGCCAAGAAACAAATCTTGTGTTTAGAACTCTTCATAGTTTGCATACAAGCGTGCGTCTGTATAAGCAAGGTAATTGAGTCGGTCAAATCGCTATGGTAACCTTAAAATTCTATATATTCCTTAACAAGATAAGGAATAACAGATTTGGCAATCCTTCTATTTCGTTATGTTTTGCCCATATTGAGTACCTTATAAAGAATTGTCATGTAGATCAAACCCTTTGGTGGTTCTTGTAAGAATTTTCGAGTAGATTAGGTTTAGTTTCTCTTCTCATTAATTTTTTTTTCTCTTTATAAGTAAGAAAAATAGTATGAGTTGGGCAAAGTTTGTTATTAATTTTGTCCAATAACTACTAAAGAAGTACAAGAACGGGGTGCCGGGTTTTTGTTACTTTTTTGTGGGTGCTATAATAAATAGAGGATTTTTCAAATGGTAAAAGATATTGAAAAATTGTGCGATATATATGTGAAGGTCAGCTGAGAATCGGTCGAAGGTTAATAGAATTGTACATGACAAGCGCCTGATTCAAGTCTGTGCGCCATTTCTAGATTGGGGGTCGCCTGAGGCGTGCCCGAAAGAGTGTTTGTGCTTCAATTTCATTAGGCTAGCGCGTGATGCATATTTGACTGGCACTTGAACTCCGCGTTTAGTATAAAATCGCGCCTAACGCGATTTTAGGACAGTCTGAAAATTACTTCTCACACAAGGAGTGCCACATAGAGAAAGAAGAGAAAAAGAAAGAAGAGGAAAAAGGTTCGATATCCGGTTAAGGTCTGATATGAGTTTCGTTCTTTACAAAGGTCGGTACGTTATTCTAAAGTAGAGTTCTAGGACATATTTCATTTGACTGTTTTTATTTCTCGTTATACTTTTTTTGTAGGCTACTAGGTATGTTGAGGAGATTACAATCAACCATTTTTTACTTCTGATTGTAATCAAAGGATTTCGGAGAGGGTTATAACCGACACTATTATTATAGTGGAATTATTCAAAATTTTTTCAGTGATTTTTTCCTTGGTTGAAAAAATTTTTTCACATTAAAAATATTATA
>JAODPA010100127.1:0-21457 GCA_025585075.1 Nepenthes mirabilis | reverse complement strand
CCCTTAATACTGACTTTCAACATCCTCCAAACCGCATCTATTATGAGATTGGTAATATAAGTAGAGGTCCTTCCACTAATACCATCAAAAGTTCTCTGATTGCGTTCCTGCCATATGAAATAAATTGCAGCAGTAAGAGTGAGCCTAAAGGAGAGCGACTTGGCATTTTTACCTTTCCAAATACAAAAAGCACACTTGATATTCCTCTTCCATTCCCGGTATGGCCAGTTGATCCCAGCTTGAAGACACAGTTGGCCCCAGACCTCAGACGAGAAGGAACACACAAAAAACAGATGATCGTGATTTTCTTTAGAATTCTTGCATAGCGTGCATGTGTTGGCCTGATTTATGAATCTTCCAATTCTGTCTAGCGTGCTCAGTTTGCCTAAAATGGCAAGTTATAAAATAAAAGCATGTGATAGAATATGATATGGATCCTAGACGAGAGATGCCCAGTTACAATTACCTGTTGTTCCTTGGAAAATACGGTTGGCTGATCTGGTGGTAAAGAGCCCGGTCAACTTGTTGACCAGTTCCTGTGGCTTTTGGCTATTCTTGGTTTTAGCGGCCCGAAAAAAAAAATTATCCCCTGTGGTTCTTGACCGTTCTTTATCTCACGCATTGTTTTATGCATTTGCATTGTCAGTAAGCATATTTGTTTCCTAAACCTATCGATGTTTCTTTATATAAATATTTATGTTTCACATGAAAGTTTGCATGATTTGTTTTCATGGTACCTTACTGAGCGTAAAGCTCACTCTTGCTATTTTTATCCCCTTTCAGATAGGGACTAATAATTCGAAGCCTAATGAGAAGAATAGAGATAAATGATAGTTAAAAAAAACTAGCTAGATCTTGGAGACTCAGAAGTTTTGGATGTCTTGATGAAATGTGAATGAAAATATTTAATATTTGGATGAATATTGTGTATTAAATTATATTGTATCTTATTATGTCATAGAATGCTTCTGTAAGATTTTGTATAGATATAGTTTTGCTTCCACAAGTTGCTTTGGATTTGTTTAAACCTAGATGACCTCTCTATTTAGATCCAACGCAGTAGTTGAGAAGTACTGTATTAGAATTATGGATGATATGGCATTTGTTGGTCCTATGTGTATGTTGTAAAATTTTAAAATTTAGATATTTATATATTTGTACAGGTTTAATTAAGCAGGTTATATACATTATTTTCGTCCAATTATAGAGGAAACTCTGTCAAAAATTTCTATAAAATTTAATATCTTAAAATATTAGCTTATGAATTTTATTTGATTAAGGATGACAATTAACGGCAGGGCATAAAGATAGGACCCATTTCGTTACACTCCAACCCAATAGAACACGACATCAAAATTTTCAAATATACTATTAGGTACCAAAATTATACCATAAAAAAAATCTATGGAAGTATAAATAATGACCATACAATCTGTGGAAGCATAACTAATGATTAATACCCACAATGTATTTACCTCATCACAAGATAGAGTACACAATTTCCTGATCACAGATTATCCATTATGCTACAACACAATTCATCATCACTCGAACCTAAACAACTTCTAACTTCAATTCTGCTCACCAGATACCAGCTCGAGCTTGCTATCTAAAGGGTTAGAAAAAATAGTAAAAGAGTGAGCTAAGTGCTCAACAAAATATAGTATAATCAAGGACATATATTTATTTAAAAATACATTATAGAGAGGAATAAGAGTCTTGATTTATGTAAATATATATATATACTTTTAGAACATTTTCGTGATGCAATAAGCTTTCTTTTTCTTATACTTATTTCTTTGTATTTGCCAACACTTCTTACCTTGTATAACTTGAGGAGCCAAGGCCATTAGGCCTTACTAGTTAATAAAGTGGTCAATCGAGAAACGTATTATATAAATTTACATAATCTAAGATCATATCCTCTACGATACACCTTAAGGATAGGGTGGTACATATCTATTATACCCCAATAGACGGGGTCACAAGCTACCATGCCGTATTGGGTGAATACAAATGGAAAGTCTAGAGAGAAGTTCTCCTCCTTCTCTCTAGAATTCGATTTTCAAAATTTAAAAGTCGATTCTGCCTCCCTGCTGTCTGTTCGGCTCTGGCGGCATCGTCGCCGGCCATGGCCGGCCTCTTGGGGATTCCCCATGCCACGTTCTCGGACCCTGCTCTCCCCGGTCTTCCGGTTCCATCTCCCTCTTTGCTGCCATCGACGGTGAAATACGGCGCGAGAGACTCTCTGCCACTACCCGTTAAATCTTCAACCTCCCCAAATAGCCCTGATGCTGGTTCCCTGTCGCAGGTTGTGGGCTTGGATACTGGTTGCTGTCTCCTACAGAAGCTGGTTCTCCCACAGAAGCTCGTTTCTGAAGACTCTGGTTCTCTCTGCTATGGCCCGTCAAGCACGCCAGCTAAACCTATTGAGACCAAGGTATCCCCTAAATCTGTTGGCTCGTCTTTAAATACAGCAAACGTCCATCTTTCCATAAAATCTTGGGCTCAAATCGCCGAGGTTAAAGGTCATCGCTCCTCTGGCTCACGAAAATTTTTTCCTCCCCCTATTGAGTCTGACTTTGATAGTCCTGTCTCTCCTCCTGCTGAGGTCGTGCAGCAATGCACCACATTTTGGGGCTACACTCTGGTGGGTTTCTTCCCCGAAAAGCCTCCCCACTTTTCGGCAATTAATGGCATCGCCCGAAGAATTTGGGCTAAATATGGGATGCGTCACGTTGCTGTTAATGGTGATGGGATTTACTTCTTTCAATTTGATTCTGAGGCTCAGCTGGAGAAATGCTTGAGTAGAGGACCATGGGCCTTCAAAAAGTCGACTGTCTTCCTCAAGAGATGGTCACCGGGCTTGACTCTGGCTCCTGAATCACTTATGTCGGTCCATGAATGGATTTTGCTGTCAAACGTACCACTTGAATTCTGGACTCCAATGGGTTTAAGTTGGATAGCTAGTAGGATTGGTAAGCCAATCCTTCTAGATCCATTTACTGCCTCTATGCATCAGGTGCATGTAGCCAGAGTGTGTGTGGAGTTGCAAAAGGATGACCCTCGACCAGCGAAAATTAGGCTTGTGTCAATGGCTGCTGCTCCTCCCGGGATGGTTGAGGTTGACATTGCTTATCACTCTAAGCAAGAATTCAACAGGTCGCCTAGCAGGTTAAAGAGGCCTGCAGATATGACTAAGGCCACCGTTCCTATTGCTGCTAGGGCTTATGCTCCACCCATCAACCCCCCCTCAGTTCTGGATGTTGAACCTGCTTTTCATGCTGCAGGGCCAGGGTGTGAGGTTGAATCATCTTCTGGTTGTGTTTTGGAAAATGAGGTTCAGATGACTAGCTTCTCTGGCATTGATGATGAATCTGTCAACGGGCTGGTTTCTTCACTGCCTCACCAATTTTTTGATTCTGTTCCTGCTATGGATGCCTATGCTGTGTGCTCACCGGCTGGGGCTCATGAACTTGATCAGACAAATAGGCCTCCAGACGTGGTTTTTCCTTTGGAGATTTGTGGTTCGGTTGACCAGATGCAAGTGGACCTTACAAATGAGGCTGGTGCTGACATGCCCTCTAATGCTGGGTGTCCTATTGATCACCATTCGACGGATGGTGCTGCCTCGCTTGTGAATGAGGTAGAGTCGGTGCCTGGAGCTGGTAACCATAGGGAGTGCTGTATTGCTAGTTGTGAACCCCTCCCTGATGCTGATATCCACCAAATGGTGGATGCTGTTGATTTAGTTTTGTCCCCTAACTCACTGCCTGTTTTAGCCCCTGGGTTCCCGGATGGGTTAGGTGGGAAAGGGGTAGCCGATATTTTGGGACCCAAAGTGGGTTTTGCTGCTGATGTAGGGGATTTAGTTGATCCTAATGACTCCTACTCTTTGAAACCTGATAGGTCTCTTGTTGGGGTTGAAGGACTTCTTGGGGTAGATGACTCTACTCCAGAATCTATTGCGCGGATCGTCCATAAATACTCTCTGGTAGCTTCATCTCCCGGAATACGCCTTAATGACCCAGCTGTGGATGATTCTGTGGATCCAGTTGTACTTGATCATCAAACTATGCCCAGTCCGGTCCCTGTTACTGGATGCTTCGATGTGAAATCTGAGACTTTAGTGGCTAATTCCAAGGAATCTGGTGGTAGTGTTGGTCATGTTCAGTCCGTTGCGTATCCTGTTGCTGGTGTTGTGGATTATGTTTACGACGAGGATGAGCAATTTGCAAGGCAGGCTATAAATGGGTGGGAACGGGTGGCAGCTGAGCGCTGACCGCGTAAATTTGCCTCCAAGAAAGCCCGACGACCTCTCTCATGATATCTGATGCAGTCCTTACCAAAAAGATATCTGTAGCAGTAGGTGCAGTACATGTTTTTTTGGGTTTGTGCTTGCTGCCGGATTTGACTGGCTGCTGTATGGTTTTGTTTTTGGCTGCCTGCTGCCCCTGAAGGCCTTTTCAGTGCACTGATAATCCGTGTCCGTATGGCCTGGGAATTTGTTGGACCGTGTTGTAATGCTGGCCTTCTGGGTGCTTGTTTTTTCTGATGTAGGATTCTGCAGCTTGCTCATCAGCACTGCAAATTGGGTCGCCAGGTTATGTCCTTACTGTGATATGACTTTGGTGGCCTGGTTTGATGCTGTTTTGCTGTAACCCGGTTGGAGTGCTGATATGCATAACTTTGCTACTGTGCTGCTGAATGGGAGCTGATATTGCTGCTGGGTTGTATGAAGGATTGGTGGAGCCAGCGCTGTTTTTTTTTGGGAAATCTGGTTTTTGTCCGTTACCTGCTGCTCAATCTGGGCACGATGCTGTTCTTTGTGCAGCTGTTACGTTCCAGTTTGCTGGGCTGGTGCCAGTTTTGCTGTGAAGAGCAGCTTATGATGTAGGAGGTTTTGAGATTGCTCACTTGGTTCTTGATGTGAGCTGCTGTCCTTGGAGTGCAGTGATGAGCTGCTGTCCTGTCTTCTCCTGATGCTGGTGCCGGCTGAAAATGCTGCTGTGTTGCTACTGCTGTTTTATTGCTGCTGATGTTGTGATGATATACACATGGGCTAATGCCCTGCTGTATGGAGTTTCTATGCATTATGATGGAAAAGTCATATTTTGTTTTCTGGTCGTCGTTGTCCTCCCTAAGGCTTTTAGGAATACTTTGATGTACTGTCCGCTCAGGGTATGCCCTAGTGTTTCGGCAGGTTCTTTCAATTTCTACTGTCTCTGTAGACTGTTAGCCTCCTAGAGGTTGTCTTTTTTGATGTAAGAATTGCTCGGGGAATGCCCTAGCATTTTATATATTATCTCTAAGTCAAAATACTTGGTTTTAATGTATAGATTATGTAATTTTTTCTCCAATGAATCCAAAATATTTACTTACCAAAAAAAAAAGAAAAAAGCTACCACGCTTCCTCGTGTAGCGCTAGGGGCAATTCATCAATTTTTCTATAATATTCTAAGGCATACCAAGGAATACTACCCACTGAAATAAATCCTTGATTTGATTTTATTACCTCTTAAAATTTCTTAGCGGAAACCCTTATTCTTATTCTTCTTCATAATTTTCTCATCTCAGAGAAAATATTTATTTTTATAGTATCATAATAGCTTCCACTCATACATAAAAATTAGCACATACATGTATAAAAATATACATCGATACATATCATGAAAAATAAAGTCTTAAAATTTTTATTTGTGCTAGCATAACATATCATTCAATTTCTGGTTCATCAATTGGTTCACTAACCAATTCATCAACCGGTTTAGATGACTTGTAAATTCTTGGCGGTTTTTGCATCCGATTCATCATCCTAACCGATTTACCATCATATACAAAATTTATAACTGGTTCATAAATTTGTAAGGCACCCAAAATCAATTTATCTATCCATTGGTTCTCTTACAAATCAACCAGTTCATTAGAAACCGGTTCATTTTTAATTTTTAGTAACCAATTGTTATGATGGGCAACCGATTTACATGATGTATAGCTATTTTATTAACTTAATATACCATATATGGTTGGTTTATCAAAAATTTCCTAGTTGATTCACACTAAATTAACAAAATAGGTAATTAAGTGCAAATCATTGGTTCAGTGGTAATCTTCGGTTCTAGGGCCGGTTCAGTGGCCAATCATGGTAGTTTTGATAACTGTTTTACATGATGATAGTTCAGCCTTAGTAATAGATACTTTGGCCAAGTCGATTGCTGGTTCAACTGGTTCACAGCTGGTTCAATCTATTTTTTTTGAACTCTAAGCTTCAGTATCAGCATGGATATAGGAGCCAATTCAGTTGTCATTTTGGGGTCCAATTTAGTGGTTTCATACCAAATTTTACAAGCTAATACCTTAACATCATCTTAACATACGTAAGCTACTTTTGCTGCAAGTTTAACCGGTTTGGGGCCTGGTTCATAGGCTACAATTTCATATATTAGCAAGATTGCTGAAGTTAGTTCAGTAATTGATGTGAGACCCTATTCAGTGACTAATTTAGCCCAATTTTATGAGCCTTTTTGTCACAATGTTAATAAGAGATTTATCTTATTGGTCACTAAATTTAAGTCAATTTGGAAATCATTTGGTTGTCGATTCAGTCAAATAATAGTAACTGATTCAGCTATTAACACTGGCTTTTTTTTGGTTAAGTAATTAAATTAATAAATAAGAAGAAAAGGTACAAAATTAATATTTTATCGCCAAGTGATTTTCTGACTTAGATTTAGAACACAGACACGGGGCATCCCTAGGAGCCGAGGAACATATCGCTAACCTAGATAACCGGTAAAAAACAAAAAAAAAAAAGTTACATGTACTAAAGGTCCTCTAAATCAGCAAGTCAGAGCAGCAGGTAAGATTGAATCCAAAACCCTGCCCGGCTATAAGCCAGAGATCGGCCCAAAGCAGATCCTCAAGCATCGCAGCACTTGCAACACGGTCATTTACATCTCGGTCGATCGTCGTACACAAGGCCAAATTCACCTCGGTTGATGGAATCTCAGAATTTAGCAAATACCTCGGTCAAAGTAGGCCGGATATTAGCATCTCGGATCTTAGTAGAAAAGGTCAGTCATTTACAATACCGCGGTTATTTTGAAGGGTGACAATCCAGAACACGTCAATGTAGTTCTCGGGCAGTATGCATCACCTCGGTCTATTACCTGGTGATGGTAGACTTTGCTTTCCCAGTCCTGACTGCAATGAACTCACCATAAGCCATCTTTAACAGTCAATTGAGTGGTGAGCTTCAGCATTCCTCTAGCTCAATAGTGAGATACTCCATCTTATTAGAATAGCTCTGTTGTTTTGCATCCTGTCAAAGGGAATGATTTCTAGTTTACGACGAACCGCAGAAGTGATTAGATTTATCACTGGGGATTCATTCCAAGGCACCGACTTATTGAAAATTTGTTGGTTTCTTTCTTTCCAGATAAAGTATACAGTTGCAGCAAGAGTGAGGCAAAAAGAGAGTGCTTTGAGGTTTTTTCCTTTCCATAGGTTTGCAGCCTAGATGATGTTGGTACGCCATTCTGAATATGGCTAGCTAATTCCTGCCTTGCGGATATGTGCTAAATTCAGGCTTGGTTCAGTTTTTTTTTTTGTTTTTTTTTTGTAAGCAATAAAACATTAACTGCTGGGGCATACCCCGAGCAACATGTACATTCAACGGTACGTAAGAACCTCTAAGAGGCCAACGTTCTACATAATCAATAGCAAAAAAAGAAAGGTACATCACAACCCAGAGGGGAAGCATCGCTTTCAAACCCCCTGAGACCAAAACTTACTCCGACAAGAAATCACATCGGCACGATGCACACCGGCCAATAGCACTTCGGAAGATCCCTCCGCAAAAAGCACACCAAACCAATACGCACTCCGGCAAAGGAGCACTCCGCCGCATTGCACTCCGACCAAAGTCACTCCGGACCAATACACACTCCGGCAAAAGGATCACACAGGCACATTGCACTCCGTCCAAAATGCAGTCCGGAATTTACCACTCCGGATTTTGTAACACTCCGTCCCAAGCAGGCCGTCCTGCTGCAGTCCGTCCCAATCACTCCGTCCACATCACCACGGAAATGCACTCCGGATTCCGTTCCAGGCAATCCGTCCAAATCACTCTGGCTTCATAGCACTCCGGATACTTGCACATTCCAGGCAAGACAAGCACTCCGGATTTAAGCCACTCCGTGCTCAAAATGGACACTCCGGCAATTGATGAAATGAAGGCACTCCGCCAAGAAAACTTGGCCAAAAGGAAGCGTTCCAATCACTCAGCCATTCCGTCCAACAGAGGAAGTGGGCCCAATAAAGTCATTCCACTCCGTCCATCAAAACACATTAGAAAAGCCACATAGACCATTCCGGTTTTATCCACTCCGGCTATTGAGATGCAAGCTGCCATTCACTCCGGACATTAAGTAGAAAGCCACAAAAGCCACACCAGATTTCAAAGCCACTCCGGCTTTTAACAATTAATTTGCCACTCCGGCCAAAAGTGGCATAAAACCACTCCGGCCAAAATCAACTCCGTCCAAAAGGGCTTAAGGCCACTCCGGCCTTAGGTGACACACTTCCACTCCGGCTAAAATGTACAGCAGATGGAACTGTCCCTCCCAAAGCAACAGAACATCATCTCACCTCAGCCAATGAGATCAGCCAGCGAAGACACATCAACCATAGCAGCAGAATAGTTGCAAAGAAACAGCGTCCACAATTTGGCAGAATTTGCCAACCACCATCAACACAGCCCTAAAACAGCACCAGCACTGGATACTCCAAACCAGCAACAAAACCAGAATCCAAGACCAAAAATCAGACCAAAAAAATCCCATCAGCAAATTCTAAGAGCGAGATGCGCCCCTGGATTTCCGAGAGGCAGATTTCTTCTTTTTCCTTGACTTAGAGATCTTCCACTCAGATTCATTGCCTCTTAATTCAGCACACATAGTGGGATTCGAAGAGTATTTCAAGGAGATCCTCTTGATTGAGCTAGGGGTAAGCATAAACTCATCCAAATCCAAATGGTGGTGGATTGACCCAGAATCTGGAGAGTTAGGAACCGAAACATAATGCTGGGACTCAAGAGATTCATCCAAACATCCAGGGTCATCCGCCGGGCACGTTTGGGATCCAAATTCAACAAATGAAGGAGCCAGCGTCGGCAATTCAGAGTTAGTGGAATCTGGTAACAGGGGGACCGCCTGACCAGGAGAAGATTGGGAATCCAAAATGGCCCCATTAGGTGATTTACAATCACCACCTCCCACATCATCGGATGAATGATGGTATGTAGACTCCAACTCACAGGAGGGAGGGTCCAGAACAGGGGAACGGGTAAAACACTTCGTGGGATAAACCAACCCAATGTTTGAGGGGCCAAGTTCATCTAGGACGGCCCCATTTGGGACAGAAACATGATAAGGGTAATTTGGGCTAGTAAGAGCCAGCGAATCAGCAATTAGAAGGGCTGGATTTTCAATTACAGCCACAGAATCCGATTCAGCAATTAGCACAGTAATTGGAGTCGTGATTGGCTCCGGTTGGGGTAAGGCATCTGCAACCACAGAATCATGAAGATGGCCAGCAATACCATTCGGATCAATTGGAGGCAGAGACGCACGGCAATCAGACTCCACATGATCCTCAGAATGAGGGCTTTCATAAGGGACAGGGTTAGATAGCCCTGAGCCCAGAACCTTAGGATGAGAATTACCATGAACTAACTTGGACCGGCAATTAGTTTCCAGATGCCCAATCTGTTGGCATCGGGCGCATAGTGTAGGCTTCCAGCTGTACGCCACATTCACCGAAACAACTTCGGTAGAGGCAGAGCAAGGATGAACAGTAATGGAGCTGGGGAACGGACCGTCCACACCGACTTCGACGCATATCCTTGCAAATGACAGATTTTCCATACACGCTGTCATGGGATCAATTTGAAGAGGAATCCCAATCCTATTGGCTAACCAGCACAGACCAGCACTCGACCACAATTCCAGTGGTATGTTCGATAGTTTAATCCAAATTGGAAAGCGCTTGTGTTCGTCTTTTGATAGCTCCATTCCAGGCTTCCAACATTTTAGGAAGATTGCTTTACGGGAGAATATCCATGGACCGGCACGAATGACTTTCTCCAACATTTCTTCAGACGGGAATCGGAAGAAAAAAAACCTGCCTTCATTTCCAGCAGATTGCTTGAGCCCAAATCGAGACCAGAGCTTCATGGCAATTGCTTTAACAGCCGTGAAGTGTGGTGGAGAGTTAAGGAAATAGCCCACCAGAGTATAACTCCAAAACGAGTTTCCTTGTTCGATGACCTCTGCCGGAGGAGAAAGAGAACCATCGGGACACAGGGAATCCTGGAGAGGGAAGAAACAGATTTCAGAACTAAGCCCAGACTCAACCTTCTTCACAACCTCAGCCCATGAATGGGAGGACACATCGTTACCACCAGATTGGACGGGAGCACGTTTCAGGGACTCGGTCGAAACAGGGGCCTGGGAACAAGGTGAGGGAAGCTTTGAGGTCGAGTTTAACGGGGGCGAAATGGAGATTTGAGGAGAGGAGGTGCGGGTAAGGATGGGGGAGACAGACACCGGAGGGGGGCAAGGGGTTCGGCCATGGACGACGAAGAGCACCGCTGACAGAGAAGGGAGGAGCGTCCGTCAGAGACGGCAGAAACGAATTTCAAATTTGAAATTCGAAAACCTAGAGAGAAGTCAGAGCACTTCTCTCTAGAATGATTAGTTGTCGGGAATAGGCTTGGTTCAGTGGTTGGTTCACCATATAAAATTCTTCCTTCTACATTTTTAGAATCAGCACATAATTTTAGACTAGTTGATATGAATGTTCCAATCAAATTATAAACTGATTTTGGTACTGAAATCTACATTCTGATGTATTTTGGCCAGTTCAGTAATATTCAATTTTCTAGAGGCTGAACCGGTTAGATTTTTAAGAGGAATTTTAATAAAAACTTCATGGCATCTTAGCTAGTTCATTAAAGTTTCGATACTAATTTTTATAGAGCTTAAACTGATTAAAATCTTGAAGAAAATTAGTACCAACAGCAAGTCCCTGATTTCCTCGGTTCAAATTGTCAGCCGACTTTAGACTATGGAGAATAATTTGAACTGATTTCCTCGGTTCAAATTGAACTGGCCTAATTTATGAAGAATAATTCTGAAACAAAAATGAATTAGTCAACATATGAAAGTTTCTATATTAAAATTTTCATAGGATAAGTCAGCCATTAACACTATGGAAAATTAAGCATATCAGCAAGTTACAGAAACTAAACTTTATGGAGCATGATTCTGAACTTTTGCCATTCTATCATGATTACAGCCATTCTATCATTGATGTATGCACTGCATGTGGTTTGGTATCTACGATGCCTTCTCAATTAATTAATTCAGATCCTATTCAGAAATCCTATGCTGCGTGCTCTGCTTCAGCTGGGGATCTTCCTGAGGAGGATGGGGCTCCCTCTGGGTCCTTAAAAGATGAGCCTGCTATTGTTGTCACTAATGCTGACCACTCAGTATTGGATGTGGAGGCTCCGTTTGTGGCTGATCATGCTGCCAGTTATCCTCATCGGCCGCTAATAAGTACTGGGGTCGATGGAGATGCGATTTCAGATGAACTTGGTCTAAATCCTGGAGTCGATGATTCTACTCCGGAGTCTATCACGCGGATCGCCCGCAAATACTCCCTGGTAGATGTTGTAGATGGTTTATTGAACAAGGCTCCATTTGAATTCCAAGAAGTCAGATCGATCCCCTTATTTGGCTGCCCTGTTAAGGGCTCTGAGGCTTTAGTGGCTGAAGCAGTGATGATCTGTGACTCGGGTCGTGGATTGGAGCTTGCTCTACCAAATGTGGATCCTTGTGATGGTGATCCATTGTTTGATGATTATGTTTTTTTGTCTGGGGCTGAACCCAGAGTTAAGGAGGTTGAGAATTCTTTCTCAAAGTCCACTTTGCAGATCCCAGGGCGTATGCACGCTGTAGGTATCCCTGTTGTGATCCCTGAGGTGGATTTTGTAGTGAAGCCATCTTGTGAACCCCTCTATGCTGATGTCGCTCTCGCTGTGGTGGCAGCCTCTGCAACATTGTTGCCCCTATCTCTTCACCTGCTCTGTGTGCTATTGGTCCGTCCTCTGAGATTGATCTTGATATTACTCCTGATTCTATCTCTCGGATTGTCCGAAAATATTGTTCGTTTCAGTCTGATCCAGATGGACGTATTGAGCCTTTGGAGGCTGAACGTCCAGTTTTCTCGACTGTGGACTCTGATGAATCTTTGCCTCCCAATGAATCTGGGCATGCTTCTGTTCAGGCGTTGTCCACTGTGGTTGGCTCTTCTGAAGTGCAAGCAATGCCTTGCATTGTTGATATGAAGGATGAGAATCTTCTGTCAATTGAGAAGGATCTGTTGCTTTTGGCTTTCCAGCAGCTCCTGAAATCGGATGGCTCACGTTAGCTCACGGAGGCCACAATTCTTGAACATAGGATCCTTGTGAAGGATTTCTTGAACAGATGCTGGCAGGATGTAAAGGTTGAGAGCAAACGTATATTTCTCTCAGCCTTTCCGCTGGCAGCGGCAGATAAAGGATTTCCCCCTGATAGTACTTGACTGCTATCCAATTGGTTGTGACGGCTGACTCCTCTCAGGCCCATAGTGCCTCTTTTTCTCTTGAGGAAGAGAAAATTGTTTTTGGATTCCTGGCTTCTTTGCTGAAGACGACAATGAGTTTTCCGGTTATCCAAAATTATAATCAATCTGAATTTTTGGCTGGTCTACATGGTAAGGCAGTTAGAATCCCGACTGAAGAACCATGGATTCAGTCCAAGTCTAGGAGTCGGCGTAAAGCTGCTTCCAAGAAAAACCGGATTTCTCTTCCATGAAAACATGCAGCTGCAGGGTTGGGTGTGGATGGTTCAGTCGATTCCTTTCCTCGGGTAATTTGACGACTGGAATGGAAGTGTGTCTTTAATGCCGGAGTGGCCTTGTGCCTTTCAAAAACTGGTGTCGATCTTCGCACTTGGAAGCCGGAGTGATTTAGTGCTTACATGCCGTAGTGAATTAAGGCCGATCTCTAAAAGACCAGAGTGAATTATGGCCGGAGCTGAATTGTGCCTATAAATTGTGGCGCTTTGAAGGCCGGATTTGCTTTGTGCGTCTTGAAAGCCGGAGTAAAAAAAGCTTGAGGGACGGTGTGGCTTTGTGCCATTTACGGCCGGAGTGGCCTCGTGCCCCTAAATGCCGGAGTGGCATTATGCCTTTTAAAAGCCGGAGTGACTTTTTTGGGCCGAATTGGTGATGCGTTTCAAGTACATCTTGAAAGCTGGCAGGGACGTGCGTCTCTTGAGGCGGAGTGGCCTTGTGCTGCTCAAATCCGGAGCTGAGATTCGCTCTTGGGAGCCAGAGTGATTTCTCGCTTAAATGCCGAAGTGAAGCTTTGCTTATGGAATGTTGAATCCGAAGTGCATTTCACCGGAGTGCAATGTGCCGGTGCTGAAAATTGCCGGAGTGCAATTTGCTGTAGCGCAATCTGCCGGAGTGCCTTTTTGCCGGAGTGTAAATGCCGGAGTGCATTCTGCCGGTGTGAAATATGCCGGAGTGAAATTTGCCATAGTGCATTCTGCCGGAGTGCTTTTCTGTCGGTTTGCAATTGCTGGAGTGCATGATTGCCGGAGTGTATTTTTACCGGAGTGCAATATGCCGGAGTGCATTTGTGCCGGAGTGATGCTGTGCCCAGAGATTGTTGGAGTGGAATCGAGACCGCTGTAGAGTTGGGTCTGTACTGCATTGAATGGCTGCTACCAATCGTTTCGGCTGTGTTGATCTAGTCAACTGGTGACGTGTCTGATCATATATTAGATAGATTTCATATTCTGTTGAGTCTGTCGTATGTTGTCCTCCTAGAGGCTTTATGTATCTTCTGATGTACCACTTGCTCGGGGCATGCCCTAGCATTTATGTTTTAACTCCAAGTCAAAACACTTGGAGGTAAAACATAGGTTTTGTAACTTTTTCTCCCTTTAATCCAAAATACTTACTTGCCAAAAAAAATACAGCAAGGATTTTAAGTATTGGAGTAATAATAATTAAAGATAACATCATTAATTAATCAACAAATCAAAAAAGCGAAGGTGTTCTAGCCTAAAATAATTTTAGATTCAATTTTGAACCTTAGGTTGCAAACTAAGCTTCTTTCCTAGTTCTATTTTTCCTCTGTTTTGGTAAGATACCGATTTCCAAAATATAGTCATTGGGTACTAAATTAATATAATTAAAATTAGACTTAAAGTATGCAAAAAATTAAATTCTGAAAGCAAAATTGAAAGCGGGAGGCCTGGTGCCTGAGTGGTCCCAAGGCGTGCCCAGGGCATGTTTAACAGAATATTGTGCCTGAGGCACGCCCGAGGTGTGCCTGGGGCGCATTTTCCAAAATGGGCACACCGAGGCATGCCTGATGAGCACCCGAGGTGTGATTTCCAAGGCAATGGCACCCGAGCAGTGCCTGACTGGCACTCGAGCGCTAGTCTGGGTATAAATACTTGTTCTGCGATGTTTTAGTCATTTTTTGAAAAGAGAAAGAGAGAGCAAAGAGAGAGGATGCAAAGGAGAAGAGAGAAAAGGAGGAGATTGAGGCACTCTGGTTCGTCTTTGATGTGGAACTAGTTGAGAAAGTTGTAGATCAGGTTGAGGCAAGTTCACCCATATACTTTTCTTTCTCTTGTTGCACTGTTCGTTTAATTTCATTAGGATATTTTTGTTCTCATACCCGTCCAAACTTGTATTTTATGATACCCATATATTATGCATGCATATATGTTGATTTTGTGTCAGATTTCGAAGTTTTTAGAGGTATTGTGTTTGTTGGAAACCCTAACCCCACGCCCCACTATTTTCTCCCATTTATTTTAGGGTTTCTGCATGATTTGGCTTTCAAAAATTGGAACCCTAACTTTGTGAACATTCTACCTTAATTATTTGATATTCATTTACATGTATTTTGTATATAATATTTTGTATGTTTTGAAAATTATGTGGGGCACTTTTGTGAAGGAATTTGTGGTCCAGAAGCTATAATATTTGGTTTGGCTCAACATAGTAAGAATTTTTTAACTTTTCTAAACTTTAAGTTAATTTATGCATGGATTGAGGTCATGTGAAGATTTAAGTTTACAAGAATATGAAAATATGTATCCAAATAAGTTTATAAGGTTATCGAATATGTATCTGTATTTGTAAGAATATAAAATTATATATATGTATCTCAAATAAATGAAATGTGTACATGTTTCTATAAGAATATGGAATTTGAATTTGCAACAAGAAATTGGGACTATGTAATTTGTTATTCGTTGGTATCAGCATCTGTCATCAGTTTTCGTTATTTGTTATCTGTCATTAGTACCGGTACCTATCATTTGTATTCGTTGTTTGTTATCAGTTGTCAGTATCCATTATTTTCTAACTGTATCTGTTATCTGTCACCCTTCTTAGTATCCATGTGTCTGTACAGAGTTTTCTATTTTGAACTATATAAAGTAATCATAAAATTGGACCAAAGATTTGTATTTCAGATGGTAGTATTACCTGGCAAACCTTAGGATATTATAGTGGTATCGAGGAAAATGCCTTACCGTGAGGGTTTATGTGACAAACTCTACATATTTTAGAACTAAAGGACTCAGAAGTAAAATAAGAAATTTAAATATAATATTTGTATCCAAAGGAAATTAGAAACAAGATATGAAAGTTAAATTACATTCCAGAAATATTTTTGATCATGTTTTACGTTTTTGCATCAATATTTTTTTTGGTAAGTAATTAATTGTATTAAATTAAATTAAAATGTACAAAGACTGTGTTTTTTACTAAGTGTTTTGCCGATTTAGAAAAAGACACATAGAAAAAAGGGAAACCCCTAAACACATGACACAAGTCATTAAGAAAAATTACAGAAATATGTGATTACTGTGAATGAAAAAAACCTAAAACCCCTCCATCCACGGAGACTGCATACCACTCCTGGAAAAGCACGACAAATCAGCACACTCCGTCTAATTAGGCAGAGAATTCACTCTGGAGCTGCCTTTCCACTCCGTCTTAGGAGACAAGAATACACTCCGAAAAAGGACACACGCTTTGAATATTCACCGAGAGGTCACTCCGTCCAAATCGCAGAAAATCACTCCGCCTACGCCACTCCGTCCAAGGAGACAAAGAGCATTCCAGCTAAAGAAGCACTCCGTCCAAGATGAACACTTCACATCGTCCATGTGAGAAACCAAAACTCCGTCCAAGGAAGTTAAAAGAAGCACTCCGGACAAAGTTCACTCCGGAATCTTCAACAGAGACTCACCGACCAAGTTTTTGCATCAATATTATGATTATATCCAATTCCCTCAATTTATTTTAAAGTATGATGCATTGTCTTTATTATATATTATGCCTTACAGAGTATTTGGCTCACTCATTACTATTTTCTTGTCTTCAAATGAGTACAAGCTTAAGCCCGATGAGGAGTAGAGTTCATGGATTAAGCTAGGCTTGAAGGATGATTTTTGTGGTCTTGAGCATATATATGGAGGGCTTATGTATATGTTGGATGGATATGCGAATGTATTTTGATTTTGTGATGTACTGGTTTTCGAACGTAATAATTTTGAATAATTAAATTAATATAATCAATATTAGGCATAATATAGGTGGGAAAATATATTCAGGAGTGGGGTTCAGTAGCCACCTGCTGGGCGCTTGAGAGCTGCGGCAGGAGCCACGCCCAAGGAGCCAGCACCTGTCGGGCGCTGATTCCAGTTTGTTCCAGGCACGCAGCGCTTGCTATGCCAGCCCATCATTTATATGGCTCCCTTAGCCATTTCTAGAGAGAGGGAGGAGGAGAAGAGAGAGAAGGGCAGATCGAAGCCCTCTGAGTCCAAATTCGAGCTTGAGCTAGTTGAAAAAGTGGTAAATCGAGTCGAGGCAAATGCACTCATACCCTTCGCTTTAATTTTCTTGTACTTTTGTCTTATAGCCCTCTGAGTCCAAATTCGAGCTTGAGCTAGTTGGAAAAGTGGTAAATCGAGTCGAGGCAAATGCACTCATACCCTTCGCTTTAATTTTCTTGTACTTTTGTCTTATTTTCTTTGATTATCCTCACTTAGATACCCGTTTAAGTTTGTATTCTGTAGTTCACAATACTCAAGCATGCATATATATAAATTTTGTACCCAAATTTGTAGATTTAGTTGGTATTCAGGCACCAAAACCCTAACCCCATGCCCAGGACCTTTTATCCGCAAATTTTTGGGGCTTTCCTATAATGTGGGACTAGAATATTATTACTCTTATCTAGTATAAGTTAAATTATTGATTAAATATCCGATTGGGTGATTTTAAGTGAAAACCCGTTCGTTGGAACCCTAGGGTGCATCCGGACCACGTTTGATCAATTATATTGGATTTAAAGTATGAATTAGCCTTAGATGATCGATACCCATGACCTGGGCAAGTGATTGTGTGGCTGTTGTGCGCGAATTTGTAGTTTTGACCCGTCTCAGGACAGAGAACCCTAAACCCACGACCCGAAGAAATTAACTTATTAAATTGGAATTTATGGGTGAATTGGCTTGAGGATTTTATTACCCGCACCATGAATAAGCCAATTTATCGTTTGGGCATCCGAATTGGTAGTTTTATAGGGTTTTATGCTCCTCGAAACCCTAACCCATACCCTCTTTGAACTTAGTCTGAATCAACCATAATTATGCAACATTTCAACTCTGAAAATTATAATATATGCAATTGTGAAGGAATTGTCCTCTAGAAGTTCCCAACATAATAGGCTCATTGCAGTTGTACCGCAAGCTGCTCATGCACTGTTGATGATTGTGTGTCTGCTTATGTGTAACATCAAATTACATATTTGTTTTTCTGTTAAACGTTGTCCTCTTAGAGGCTATTTAGGTATTATCTGATGTACCGTTTGCTCGGGGTATGCCCTAACATTTTATGTTTTAAATCCAAGTCAAAATACTTGAAGATAAAACATAAATTTTATAATTTTTTCTCCCTTTAATCCAAAATACTTACTTACCAAAAAAAAAAAGCTATTCTGATTAGCTAGTCCATAGAACCTCAATCCAATTCGTCTGGCATAAACTCCTCATCACCATCATCATCATCTGAAAAATAGAAGGGGTGAGCTAGAGAGCCCAGCAAGGTACTCATGCATAAATCATGCATAGTCATGAGCAGTAAACAGACGAAATGCAATAAAGGCGTATATGCAGGCAGCTTCATAAAACATGGCCGGAGTCAATGCAATAGATTCCAAAGTCATTTTTATGCAATTTGATTTCCAAAAACATGCTTCTATTTCCAAATTCATTTCCATAAAAAATCGGCTACATTTAAGATCTGCAACTCTCGACCATCATACGGCTACATTTAAGGCTTGCAGCTACTCGGCCCTCTAAATCATATAACGCTACATTTAAGGTCTGTAGTCTTGACCAATCAAAATGCTACATTTAAGGTCCGTAGTCATGACCAATCAAAACGCCACATTTAAGGTCCGTAGTCATGACCATCCAAATCATGCTTTACCAAAAATCTGAAGTCAAATTATGCATTTAACCGGTCGCCATAAAATCTTTCAGAGATTTTGTACAGACATCTTAAGGCCGGTTTCTCTTCTTCTCGATTCACCCTTAGATGCGTTAATCTAGGGTTCTGGTCTCCCTTGTTGAAGGAGGTGTTCCTGCCTTGGTGCTTGGCGTTAGAGAGAGAAGCGAGAGTTTCTCTCTTCTTCAAATTTCATTTTGAAATTTGAACTCGTTTTCTTTGTTCGAAAAGGATGTTTCCTTTTCGGTTTTTCAGATTGGGATGAAGACTCTGGCTTCGCTATGGGTTTTCGTTCGGGTCTTTTGCCTTCGATGATGTTGGGCTTCCTTGCTCTGTCTGCTGAGGCTGTGAATCCCTATTCCAGGGTTCCTTGTGAAAGTTTTGGCTTTCGTTGCTCGCTAGTTTTGGCCAGTCTTGCCTTCCTGGATCTTGTTTTTGGGATCCGATTTCTCGAAGGATTTGTCGCAGCCGAAGGTATGTTCTGCTGGCTCTGAAGGTCTGCTTCAAGTGTGTTTCCTCCTGTTGGACGGGTTGGGGGATGCCGTGCAGATCGGGCTTGGATCTACTGGACGTGGTTCTGAAAAGCTGGATGAGGACTACTTGGTTGTAATAGATCCTTCAGATCCTCTGCTTGTCGCTTTTTTGGCGATCATGTTTGGTGATTTGCCTGGGAATCTTCACCATGGCTGTTGAGGCCGAGAGCCTTGTCTGTGTTTTTCCTTTTAGAAGAAATGGCTATGGAGATGTAGCTCCTGTTCGAAGCTATTGCTTTTGTGTTGCTCGCTGGATTCGTCGCTGACATTGTTCTGTGCCCGGGTCTGTAGGCTCTCTGCCTGTGATTTCATTCCTGTTGGAAGGGTTGGGGGGAGCCCGTTTTGATCTGGACTGGGATTTATAGGCTGGGGTGCTGAAGAGCTGGGAGTGGCATTGTTTGGTCGATGGTGATCCCTCTGATGCGGTAGATTGCTTCCTCTGGTTCCAGAAGTGGAACCTTGCGTTTTGAGGCCGATTTGCTCGCCGATTTGGGACGGAGACCGATTTGGCTTTGAGCCTGGTTTGGATTTGTTGAGCAATCCGATTGTGAACTGAGGCTGAGTAGGGATGCTGTCTTGGCATATCAATTGCCAATTTGGAACTCAGGTTGCTGATTGGGCATGAGGCTGGTTTGGCTTCGAGGCCAGTTTTTCGTTGCTGACATGGCATGTCAAATGCTGTGTGGTCTTGCGATTCAGTTGCTGATTTTTACTTCCGGCCGGTTAACTCTTCTTTGGTCGATTTCAATGCCGTATTCAATGCCGATTTATTCTATCGAATTTTTTTGAGGCCGATTTGAATTGCCGATCTCTTTGCAGGTCTTGCGTTACTGACCATTTTCCGAGCTGGATTTGAGGATGCCAATTTGGTAATGAGGTTGATGTGGCTTTGTGGCCGGTTTGCCTATGCTATTATGGCAGGCCAAATGCTGATTTAGGCTTGAGGCCGGTTTGGCCTTGCTGAGCTGGAAAAGTAGGCTTCAGGAACATTTGATGTTGCTGGGCTGTTGGAGTTACGGTACTGTTGCTCATGGCTTCTTTTTGGCTGCTCTGGACAACTAATTGGCTGCTGCGTTGGCTGTTACTTCGGCCGAAGTGGTGAGTGGTCTTTTTGCTGTATCGGTGGAGCGCCGTTACATCCTCGTTGAAGAATTATTATTCTAAAATGGACAGACTTCATGTTTGGCCATTTTTTGTTGAGTGTATTACCCCTAGGGCGACTCCTTCGCCCCCCTTCCACACTCGCCCCGCCACCCCGTGGCCTCACGCCACTTCCAATCTTTCTGCCTCCTCCCCTCCCTCCTCGCCGTCGTCCGCCATTGATTTCCCTCCTCTGTCCGCCGCCTCCCACCGACGTCGTTCTAGGCGACGTCCTGGTTCTCCCTCCCCTTCTGTTAACCATTTGGCTCCTGCTGTTCCCTTTCCAACCCCCTCTTCCCCTCCCTCCTCCACCGTTAACTATAATTTGGGTTCCCAAATCCCCAGCTCCCTCTCGCCTCCCCCCCTGCTGGTCTCGATCAACTTGGGCGTGGCCGCTGCTGATTTGGTCGGGCCCATTTCGCCGTCGGCTCCCCCATGTCACGCCGGTTCACTTCCCGGTGTTGTGATGCCCTGTTTTCAGTCGCCCGATTCTGTTCGGATTGGGGATGTGTGCCTCTCAAACCACATCCCCTGCCCTATCGGTCCCTCTTCAGGCTCCCCTGGGTCCCCTGCTGGGTTGCTACTCGGGTCGGGAGGCAGCTTGCCAGCAGCGGTTCAGTTTACTCCCCTGTTGTCTTCTTCAAGCATATTGGTTGATGCCTCCCAAAAACCTGCTTCTGCTGGTTAGATTGAGGTGCTTCCTCAGAAACCTAGTGCCCCTGTCTTGCCCAGTGCTGATTCTTCCTGCTCTGGCGTTGCTCCTGTCTCCTGCCCGTCAGGCTCCTCATGGTCCTCCGTTGTTGAGAAAATGGCTTTTGGAGGTAAGTGTTCCCTTAAATTTTTTCCACCAAATATTTCTAATTCGGATAATATCATTTTATCCCCCCCTCCTGAGGTCACCAAACAGGGGGAGGACATGTGGGGTCCAACCCTTGTTGGATATTTCGTCGGCAACCCTGTTCACTTTAATATGGTTAACTATATCACCATGAAAATTTGGAAAAGATTTGAGCTACAACATGTGGCTTGTAACGAATCGGGGTTTTATTTCTTTAGATTTTCATGTACTTCCATGCTTGAAAAATGTTTGGCTAATGGCACGTGGACGATCGCTGGTCATCCGTTTT
>JAODPA010100116.1:0-21459 GCA_025585075.1 Nepenthes mirabilis | reverse complement strand
TGCATATGGATGAAGTGTTGCGTTGGCCAAGGTGGCAGCTTTGGCTGGGATGAGATGTGTTGTTGTGCTACTGGCTGTGATGTTAATCCGAGGTGGATGGTGTTATCCTTCCTATTTCATGGATTTTGCTGCTGGTGATGTGCTGCTTCTATGCTCGGGGCTAGATATGTTGCTA
This sequence comes from Nepenthes mirabilis, assembly GCA_025585075.1. Lineage (NCBI taxonomy): Eukaryota > Viridiplantae > Streptophyta > Magnoliopsida > Caryophyllales > Nepenthaceae > Nepenthes > Nepenthes mirabilis. The sequence goes on along the minus strand of JAODPA010100116.1, from coordinate 21,284 downwards.
TGACTTTGGGGTGTGAAGCTAGTAGAAATTATCCGAGATGTAGTGGGCGCGTTTCTCTTGTCTGAGGCTAGGCTGAAGAGTCCGAGATCCCTCTTCACTTGGCCATGTTGCTGTTTTTGCCAGAGATGTTGTGGCTGCGTTCTGTGTGCAAACTTAGTCCGAGATCCTGTGCTGATGGTCCGAGGTGCTGCAGGCACGATTTCTTCTACATCGAGGTCTGTTTTGACTTATCCCCTTCACTCGGACATGCTGCTGATTCTTGCCACGATGACTTGGATTTGGCCGTGAGCATGTGGCTGGTCCGGCCTATGGCTTTTGTTTGCCAGTTTTTCCTTTGGTTTATAGGTGTCCTGGTGTCTTGGTGGTTTGCTATGGTGGTTCTGAAGGCAGATCTTGCTGGATGCTATTTTGCTGGAAGTAGCTTCTGGGGGGAGTGGAATGCTATAGCTACTTTCCTTGCAGTGTGCTGCTGATGCCTAGGCATCAACGTTCTGTAGTGTTGCATTGAGTTGGGTTCTACGGTTCATGAAGTACTCAATTTGTTTGAGTGTGAGGCTCATTGCCTCTGTTTGAGCGTGGAGTGAAGGGTGACTTTGATGACTAAAGGCTTGCTTCTGCATTTGTGCCCACTGGTTCTGCAATTTCATCTGAAGTGATACCGCCTCCTGTGAAAGTTGCTATTGATTTTGGTTACCACAACCAGTTTCGGCTGGTGCAAGCATGGTGCTTTGAAGGGATAGAGCATATCTGATATGGATAGTTCTCTCTCACTGGAGCAGCTTTCCACGCAAAAGCTGCATGCTGATGCTGCAGTGAGCCTTGTATGAAGCATCAAGGAGTTGGGCTGCTAATAATCCATCCAGCTCTTTGATTAAAGATGCTGAAATATAGTTTGGCTACTGGTTTCTTATGGGGGAGAATGAATTTGATGGATTGTTTTTTTTTTACATTGCTTGTCTTGTCTCATGTTTTTTTTCCCTGGGTTTTATATTAGTGCCCCCCGGATTGGTTTTGACTCAACTGTCTGGTTTGGTGTCGGATTGTCGGCGTGTTAGATGATGTAATGCTAGCCGCCTTTTTCCTGCTTGTTTTTCCTTTTGGACTCATGCATTATTACACGAGGGTGTTCAGGGCATGCCCCAGTGTTTATATTCTATCTCCAAGTCGGCAAAACACTTGAGGTAAAAACATAGATTTTGTACTAAATTTTTTATTTTAATTTAAATTTAATTACTTACCAAAAAAAAAAGAAATTAGACGGCTCCACTCAACGAACTCCCTGAACTTGAAAAGGTTCACATTCAGGAATAGCAAAATCCACCCTTCTGTGGAAACAATCAATGGTAGCGTGGTACTTGGATAACCAATCCATACCCGTAATAATATCAAAGTCACACATATCTAGTAGAATCAGATCAACAACTAGAGAAAGCCCAGTCACCTCCACAATATACCATGGGTAGGATATGTCAGTCACAATAGAAGACCTTGTGGGCAAGGATATTACCAAAGAAAAATCAAGGGTCATGGGAGAAGGTGTAATACGACAAGCCAGTCGAGGAGAAATAAATTAGTGTGTGGACCCATAGTCAAAAAGTATTGAGCAAGAAATACCACAAATAGGAAGTATACCTTCCACTACCTCATCTGATGCTCTGGTCTCACTAGCAGGCACTACAAAAGCTTCACTCCGCACTACCCACTTCGAAGCTTGGACCCACGATGATTGAGGGCAATCTTTGGCTTTATGCCCCACCTAGCCACAAGTGAAGCAAGCACCTGTCATCTTGGAACAAGGTCTACCCTCATGTGTCCTCCCACAATGCTTACACGAACCCACTAAAGCTTGAGAAGACAATGAGATTTTGCCACTCCTTTGTTTAGAAACCGACTGCTTGAACTTCTTATATGCTCTCCCCGAGCAAGCCCTAGATTACTTACCAAAAAAAAAAAAAGAGCCAGCCCTAGAGCTAGCACTTGCCCCACTCTTACTTGATGACCTCTTCTTGAAAAATTCTTCTTTAGCATGCTCCTGTTCATAGATTAAAGCTCGATCTAGTATTTCAACATAAGTAGTCAACTTATGGGTCGCCAACTGCTTGTGGATGTCGTCTCGCAAGCCTAGTAAGAACCTCCTAGTCTTCCTTTCCTTGTCTTCAGCCATATAGGGAGCAAACTGTGACAGCTCTGAAAACTTGACGTCATACTCTGCCATGGCCCGGTTTCCCTACCTCAATCTGAAAAAGTCTTCCTCTTTCTGAACATGGAGGCTAGACGAAAAATACTTCTCTAAGAAAGCATCCTCAAATATTTTCTAGGTAATCTCGGCCTCCGATACACCCAGCGCTCTTTTCTTCATTTGCCCCCAATGGTGCGCCTCACCTCCTAGCCGGTAAGATGTAAATAGCACCCGATCCTCCTCAGGGCATCTGATCACTATAAATACCCTCTTCAAACTTTCTAGCCACGTGTCCGCCTTGATCAGGTCAGGCTCCCCTAAAAACACTGGCACTCGCTCCTAAACAAAGCAATAGTAGGCGGATGGCCCCAGATTGACAGGAGCCTGGATGGGAGCCGAAGCAAGAATAGGGCCAAGATGTCACTGCTCCATATTCCCAAAGATGTTTGTAAGATGACCCAACAAATTTAAATACTTCGCCTTCTGATCTCGAGGCAGATCATCCGTTTGTGAACCTCGACGTCTGGGCAACATAGTCAACTTTAAAATCCACCACTAAAAGAGAAACAATTACAAGTTAGGCCAAAGATTAAACCCTTGCTACGGCATTACTGGATACGCTAATGCATACGTGACTAAGGAAAACATCCTAAACGAGAGTACTTAAGTTAGCTATCCTAACTTGGTTATTTTATTCCTACGTTCACTCGTTTAGCCCTAACCAATACTATTCTAGGCTTTCCCATAAATTCAGATCAGTCCTAAGGCATCTCTTCTCTGATACCAACTGTGACGGACCAAATTATTTTGCTTAAATAACCTTCATCAATAAATACATAACTTAAGCCCAATAATAATAATAAAAGACTTCTGCAGAAAATTGGGTAGAGTTCCGTTTGTAAATCAGACGTTTGCCAAAATACAAATACTTGTAATTAACACAGTATAATAATCAACTACAAATCCCACAACGCAACAACACAATTAAAAGCCATGACAATAGGAGTGGCACCAACATTATAACTCTAGTACAACACTGGCCAATAAGGATGCCAACTAGGAACCCCAACCACGTCCACAATAAGAAGAACCTATGGAAGTATAACAAGCAAAATATGCAGCGGAAACTAAACCTTCGTCCATCCACATAAACATCAGTAACATCATGGGACATATTTATACAATTTTCAAAAATAGAACAAAACTCTTGTCTCATACATATGATCAAGCTAAGTCCAAGTCCCAAACTTTGCAAGCGATATCAGCAACCTATTACGCTTCTATGGCCTATTCAGTCTCGTTAGGCATCCATGCGTTCTCATCTGAAAGGAGAGATAGCAAGTGTGAGTGTACAACTCAGTAAATGAAATCATACATCACTACAATAGGAAGATAAATAATGAAAATGATAAATGGATGGGGGAAGACATACACTTGCAATGAAATAGAAACATGAGAGGAAAGGGGACATCTGGGATCGCCTTAGTCACATGTTTACACTAATTATATTTTATACATTTTTGTTATTTTCATTAATCTTTACAGATAATGGCAAATAGGTCGTACTAGCCAACGATACAAGAGAGCGAGGAAAGAAATGTATTTGCTACACATTCTAAAGCATCCGCTACATTTTAGGGGTGCAGCACTCGGCCATCGGCTACATTTTAGGCCTGCAGCACTCAACCCACGGCTATATTTTAAGCTTACAGCACTCGGCCATTGGCAACATTTTATGCATGAGCACTCTATCATCACAATTCACCCCATATCCCCCGGGGACTAGGGTAATCCTCGTTCTTTCACAGTAGTGTCCTAAGTTGTACCACGAACATTACCCACCCCGATGAGCGGCCGAAGTATTCCTTGGGTTCCCATCATGATGTACGTGGCAAACCAGAGGGCACCCCCCAATGGACATAAGTCCATGGTCCTAGTTTCAAGATTTAGTCATTCCTTGAGGGAGGATCCACCACATTCCATTTTATTCATATTATCTCCAACCGAGAGATCAGTTCTATTATGTATATATTGTGGATTTTTCCTCTGATTGCTTGCTTGGTTCTCATCTTTCTTTCCCTTTCAACAATTCAATTTAATTCCACAAGAGAGTTTGGAATTTCTTACCACCAATGGACAAATATCACTTTAGGATCCTTCGGAATACATTTCCTTGCCTCTGGTGCACAAATACATATTTTAGAGGCTTACAATTTAACATGAACAATTAGACATAAATTTCATAAGCATTAAATGGGTGTAAGCATGCAAACGTTTCCATTAATTTTCGTGTGAACAATAACAGTGTCCGTTTAGAGGATTCGAACACCATGAACGGGTCGAAACTTGTGAGATTGATCATCCAGCCAATATATATGCATAAATGAGATATGGTGATTCATATTTTGATGTCAATTTATCAAGATACGGTGCGAAAAATGGAAAGCCCCAATTTTGCATGGGTTAGGGTTTGGTGGAACCCAACCAGACGAATCGGTGAGTAAATCAAGCAATAAACTACATATTTCTCAAACATTAGATATGGGTAACATGCATTTCATAGTTTGAGTGGGTATCAAGACAAAAATAACCGATAAAAAACGAGTAACAATCGAAAGAGAATGAGTAGTGAGTATGATAACATTTTCCTCGACGCGTACTATAATATTTATAACTAGCTCTCGGACGGATTTAGACTCCTTAGCCTCAATCTCCTCCTCTCTCTCTAGTTTGTCTTTCTCTCTCCAAGGGTTTCGTTGTGTGGGAAATGCGAAAATGCAAAGCAGGTCGCATACTCAAAGTCAACGGGTGCTTGAGCACCAGGCGAGAGAGCAGCAAGTGTGGCCTCACTGCCGGCTCACACTCGAGTGCGCAAAGGCACGCAGCGAGCGCTGCACCACTACTTTCTTGCGCTCAAGCCCACGCTCGTGCACACAGCAGGTGCAGCTTTGCTGGCAGCACTTCAGTAGTCTGCAGCCCGTTTTTCCTCGGTTTAATTTCTGATACATATACTTTCACGTACAATAGACCTATTATTAATTATTATTAGATTGATTACCTCCTATTTATTATGTTTTTAGGCCCGAAAAAGGAGTTGGAGATAAAGAAATCCCGTGCTAAGAGAGCAGCTAACCGGATGAATACTCGTGTAAGGCTGAGTTTGGAACCTTTCGAGCCATCAAAAAGGGCAAGGACAGAAGACAAAGGAAAGAACATCGCTGAGGTCCAATCAGTGACCAGTCCTAAAGAGTTTAAGGTGGACTATGTGCAATGCAGGAGGAGGCATCCGGGGACGGTCTGTTATAAAGCAACAGGGCTTGCTTTAATTGTGGTCAGCAAGGTCACTTGCTTAAGAATTGCCCCCAACAAAGGAGACTATCAACAGTCAAAGCACTCACAGTAACAGTTCTAGGCATTGAGGCCCTTCCAAGCGTGAATGAAGGTATTTTCTCATTTGAGGAGTTTGATTTCTATTTTATTTAAGTTAGGGGATTTGTGTATTCTTTCCTAAATTGCATATTATGTTACCCTCACCCTATAAACTTTGGGATTATCTCTTGATATATATAATTTTTTTTGTGGATGTTATGAGTTATGGAAAAGTAATCAGTGTTTGATTGGAGGAAGGAATGTTATGTAGGTGCAAAACCACTTTAATAGCATAAATTTGTTGGGAAATGTTAGGATCTTGTTATTTCTGTATCATAATAGGTGAATACCCTCAGTCTAAGTGGGGGAGGATCCCAATTGTGTCATCTGTAAACAGATACCTTGGGTTAAGAGGGAGAAGAATTCTAAGAGTGAATTGCTCCTGCATAAGTCAGAATTAGCAACTCGAAGTTTCAGTTTAAGAAATTATGGGTAGGCTCTAATGTTTAAGGCAATTGATTGTAGCATTCCTAAGTTGGAAGACCGAATCGCGTCTAAAATGTTGGAGTTATTAGTTATATAATGAACCAAAAACCACATTGAGTCTGTGGTGATTGTGCAACTGTAATCTCCGATCCTGTTGCGGTTTGAGGATTCGTAGTAGTCATTTTCTTGATGTGGACATTTTAAGATAAGTAAAATGATGGCTGTTACGTAGTCTGAGTGTACCGAATGGAGTTGGTACTATGGGAAAATGTTGACTTGATGACATACCAATGAAATGAGACATTTTGCTTATTTAAGGTTCAAAATTAAGTTAGAAAAGTAGTTAACGAAATAGGATTGCCTTCAAACTTAGTGAATTTGGATCTGGAAAGAACATATCAAATTGGGAGGATCAAGGAAATTCTGAAATATATGGTTTTCTAGAATAACCATCCTGATTTAGAAATGAATTGGAGACATTAAGAAGATTCTTTGATTCTATAAATTTAAGGATCGTTAAATTTTGAGGATGAAATTTCTGTAAGTGGGGGAGAGTGTGAGATTTCGATCCCAAAATTTGATAATTATGAGGTAATTAAGTTAAAAATGATCATTGATTAGGTTCAAGAATAAGGGATAAATGGATACCAAAGTAAAAATTGGCTATAGTAGGGAAAGAGGAAAGATGAAAGGGCGCTGGTGCTCAATGGCTGCTTGAGTGACAGGAAGGCAATATTTTTCATGAGCATGCACTCGCTGGTCGCCCGAGGCGACACGGGAGCGGGAAGGGTCTGCGACGGGTGCGCTTGAGCAATGCTCGAGCACTAACCCGGGTGGTGATTTGCTCTCCGGGACGAACGATGGCTGCTAGATGGGCGCTCGAGGGCCCGTCATGTGACACGCGCGTGCTTCCACTTTCTTTTGTTTGTAAAGAGGATTATGGAAGAGAGAGGGAGCAGCCCAGGACCAGCCACGAGCAGAACACGAAGAGTGGAGAAGAAGGATGAGGGAAAAGGGAAGAGAAGAGGAGAAATCGCCACTTCCGATCCGATCCGGATAAAAATAACAGTAGAGCAGGCTAAGGCAAGTGTACTTTGGACGTTACACTCTATTTTTACTGCTTTTTTGTTATCTCTGAATATGTATTTATGCCCTAAATTTTATATTTCTACATGTTTTAAGTAAATAAAGCATGTTTTTGTTAATTAATTAGATGGATTTCAAGTTTGTCTATATGTATCGCAATATAAGGCTTTAGTTTCATTATTGTACATGCTTTAGGTGTCTGATTATCGTTCGAAAGCTCCATGCGAAACCCTAGGTCAAAAATTGAGGGTTTTATGCATACGTTCCCTAAATTCTGAAATGTAACTGTAATTCTATAATATGATAAGGGCTATGAAGTAATTTTACTCTGAAAAGTCCCACAGGAATATACTGTAGAACTTCTGAGATATTCTAAAACTATCTGAATAATTACCGATTAAGATTTAGTTTGAAAAGTCCCATAGAAATACACTATTAATCTTCTGGAATGTTCTGAGGCTATTAGAAGAATTACAAATTAAGGTTTAATCTAAAAAGGTCCTGTAGGAATATACTTTTAAGCTTCTGAGGTGTTCCAAGGTTATCTGAAGGGTTACTTGTATAGGTTGGACTGGATTTGTACTTGAGGACTAAAGTTTAAACTGTATTGTTCAGTTATAGAGGAGTTCTAAAGTGACTGAATGTTTAAAGGTGTGAATATTATGAATGAAAGTGTTAATTGAGGATTAACTTAAGACTGTACCATTAAGTTAAAATGAAATTCTAAACTAACTGAAAGTTTAGTCGTATGAATTGGAATGGTTTCCAAGGTTCGAAGAGTTAAGGCTAAGGAAATAATAACAAAAATATCTTCAGTTAAGTAAATCAGTAGGATTCTAGTATAGCTGGTTCATGACCACATTCTTAGGTTGCTGCATCAAAACACTGAATAATAGGGATCAGAACTGTACTGAATAATAGCTAACTGAACACAAAAATCATCCTACCCTCAGATGTAAAGTGTGGAACCCTCGGGATGTAAAGTGTGGATGGTATGTGAGGAATTAAATTAAACAAAAATCATCCTGCCCTCGGGATGTAAAGTACGGAGGGTATGTAAAGACTAAACTAAATAGAAATCATCCTGCTCTTAGTATGTAAAGTATGGAGAGTAGGTAAAGATTAAATTGAATAGAAATCATCCTGCCCTCCAGATGTAAAGTATGGAGAGTATGTAAAGATTAAACTGAATAGAAATCATTCTACCCTCGAGATGTAAAGTATGGAGGGTATGTAAAGATTAAAGTGAGTAGAAACCTTTCCGCCCTGGGGATGTAAAGTATAAAGGGTATATATAGATTAAAGTGAACAGAAACCATCCTACCATCGGGATGTAAATGATGGATGATAACATTTTTAAAAAGAAATTAAAAGTTCTGAAAGAGGGACACCGAATCAAATTCTGATTCAATTCTGAAATAGGGACTCTAAATTGAGAACTAGGTTAATGTTTTGAAATAGGGACTCCGAACTAAATTTTGAATCGATTCTGAAATAGACTCTAAATTGAAAACTAGGTTAATATTCTAAAATAGGGACTCTGAACTGAATTCTGAATCAGTTCTGTAATTCTGAATCAATTCTAAAATAGGGACTCTAAACCAAGAACTAAGTTAATGTTCTGAAATAGGGACTGCAAACCAAATTCTGAATCAGGAACTAAGAATCAAAAATCATAGGTTTTTTGGTATTCTACACCGCAAATAGGTTTCCTAATATTCTGCATCGTATTTATACTTTTGTTATCTCGCCTACACGTATGAATTTTCCGCATCCCTTTTTAAGTTCTCTTCTGAAAGTACGTATATGTTCTACATATATATATAATTGTATGTTCTTACTATTTTGAGTACATTTGCTGAGTTGTGAAGCTCACTCATTGCTTTCTGTTTCTCTCTAGATAAGCAAAGCTTTGAAAAGGATCAAAGTTAGAATTAGCTTGAAGAAGGCAAAGCTCATGAGTTTTGGAGACCTTGTAAGGCTTTCGCGATAAAAGGATTTCGAATTCTTGTAGCTACCATAGTAAAATGAACATTATTTATTACGATAATGCGAAATAATGTTATAGTATGTTGAATGTTTTGTTATTGCTTCCATATGGTTCTGTTAAGGATATAAATGCTTATGCTATTCTGTTCTTTAGATTTTATACAGTTCCTAGGTGACATCTCTCATATAGATTCTGATATAGTAGTTAGGATTGTTGAAAACCATGGATGGCATTCATGATCTTATGTATGTATGTTATAGGAAAATATATGGAATTTTAATAGTTGTCTGCTTATACATGTTATTTCATATAGGCTGTACATTTGGTTTTGGTCTAGTTGCAATGGAGACTCTGCCTAAATTTCTGCAGAATTTAGATGATTTAAGTTCTGTATGTGTCTGACGGAGGGACCTATAAGGATTCGGATCCGTTCCGTCATAGTTGTGATAGTGATGGTAAACTGAAATCGAACAAATTCGAAACTAAATGACTGATCAGAGCACGCAATGAAAGAGTGATGAACCTTTGCATATAATAAGGTTTTAATTAATGATCAGAGGAAATGCTAAACTTGGGGCTTGGCATTATTGTGAATAAGGGATTTGTAATCCGTTTAAGGTAGAGTAGTTAATAAAATAGATTTGCCTTCGAATTTAGTGGATTTTCAGGTCCTAATTGGACATGCCAAATATTGAGGATCATGGCAATTCTGATGTTTATGATTTTCTAGGATAACCATCCTAATTTAGAAATAAATTGAAGACATTAAGAAGGTTCCTTGATTTTAAAAATTTAAAGATCGTTAAATTTTAAGTACAAAATTTTTGTTAGTGGGGGAGAGTGTGAGATCCCAATCATGAAACATGGTAATTATGAAATAATCAAGTAGATAAAAATCATGTTCGGGCTTAAATATGATGAAAAATTTGATACCGGAATAAAATAATGTGAAATGGGCCAAAATAGGATGGGCACTCCACCGCTCGAGTGCCATTTTACGAAAGGTACGTTCACTGGCCGCCTAAGGCAAGGCGGGAGCGAAGTAGGGCTACAAAGGTAGCACTCGAGCAGTGCTCGAGGGCCAACCCAGGCACCCATTTGTGAGAGGGAGCGCTCGAGGGCTGCTCGATGGGCGCTTGAGCGCGGGCCCTTGGGTGAGCCACGTAACCCTCTTTCTTCATTTTTAAAGAGGAAATTTGAGGAAAGAGAGGGGAGAATGAGCAGTAGAGGCATGAAGGAGAGAAGGAAGAAGAGGAAAAAGAGAATAGAGTAGGGGAAAATCCACCATTTTGATCCGATCCGAGTAAAAATAACGGTAGAATAGGCTAAGGCAAGTATACTCTAGACCTTATTTACTATTTTTACAGTGTTTTAATATCTTTAAAATTGTATTTATGCTCTAAAAGTATGTTTCTCCATGTTCTGTATAACTAAATCCTGTTTCTCCTGATTAATCAGACAGATTTTATGTTTACATATATATACTACAATATCTGGCTTCGATTTCTTGTAAATGTATGTGTATAGTATCCGTTTTATGTTCGGAATATTTATCAAAGTCCTAAGCACGAAAATGAAGGGATTTAACAGTTTTAATCCGTAATTTCTAATATGTAAATGTTGATTCATAACGAGATAATGCCCATGTTATGATTTGCAACTGAGAATTTTACATGAAACTACACCGTTAAGTTACAGAGGATTTCTGAAGTATACTAAAGAGTTAACTGTGAGATTTTGACTGATTTTCTAAAGAATGACAGATTATAGGCTTTCTGATATTGTTAATTATGACCAAGATTGATATATAGTCAGGTAAGGTTCTTTGGCACGCATTAGAACGTTTGGTGGTAATCGATGATAATTTTATCCATGGAGTTATACGTGGTCCGCTTTTCTCAGGGTGACAACCTAGAGGGTAGTTACTGTTACCGACCGGCATCACCATCATGAATCCCACGAGAAGAGATAACCATTACTGGCCTTGAATTGTGTAAAGTGAACACAATCTATCCTCGAATACTCACCCACTCGGCTAGTAGATTCTATTAGTTAGGTTCTCCTGATAGTAAAAAGGGATTTTTTAAAATTTATAGAGTTGATACTATTTTTCGATTTCTGAAACATATTTTACCGATTTATGATTATTGAAGCATGATTATAGCAATTCATGATTTTCGATGCGTGTTTAAATAGAATTATACTTTATTTCTGTTTCTATGGACACCGATATTCTTCTAATTACTGCAGTTTCTACTCTAAAGTATTTATATTTTACATGAAAGCATGAATTATGACTATAGAGACCTGTTCATATAGAACAATGTTCTTCTCATGATTTTTTTGTATCTGTTCTATTCCTTGGCATTTTCTATGACCCTCTGCATTTAAATTCTTGAATATTTTTATATTACATTCATCTGCACTTATGTTCTACATGAAAATATTATGTTCTGCATGTTTTGGTATCTTGTTAGGTTTCGGCTCACTGTTTTGTTTTTCCCCTTTCAGATAAGGATTTCGAGAAGATACTTGATGATCAGGCCTAACTAGAGCTAGCGATGAAGATTTGGAGCCTTGGAATTTCTGAAGACTTGGGACTGTGATGATATTATTATAAATATCTGAATCTTGAAGGAAGGTTATGTATAAATGGTTATAATATGTATTATATTATGTCAAAATTGTATTTATACTTCCATAGGTTTCTGTTAAAGATATAGATACTTCCATTATATGTTTTTTGGTTTTGATACAAGTCGTAGATGGCATCTCTCGTTTAAAATTTGGTATAGTAGATATGGTAGTTGAATTAAAGCCATGGATGTCATTTATAGTCCTGTGTACATGTGTTGCAGGAGAATTATGATGTTTTGGTTAGCTGTGTGCTTGTATTGGTCCTGTGATTGTGTTGTGGTAATAAGTTTGAGGTTTAGGATATCAAGTATGCTCTGTACAGGAAATTTATTACACGATGCATTTTGGTGTCCATCCGATTTTAAATAAAACTCTGTCAAAATTTCTGTAGAATTTGTTGATTTAAATTTATGAATTCTATTCTAAATCTATTTGACAGAGGGTCATATGGGAATTAGAATCTGTTCCGTTACATCCTTGCCCAAAACATACATGGGCACACGTCAAGCGCCAGTCAAACACCCATTAACTCAGTGTGATCCGGTCCAACTTTGACTTTGACCCAATTTTCTTTCTCATTTGACATTAACTTTAATTATCTCAACTTAATTCATCACAATTGAATTTAAAATTCAAAACTTATTCTTTGTATTTCTCCCATCCTCATAAAAATTTTGTCCTCAAAATTTAATGTACCTCATTAAAGAAACAAATGTAGGTACTCCTCTTGAATCTCATCTTCTCTTTTCCATGTGGCTTCTTCATATGAATCGTTTCTCCCTAAGACATTCACTAACGGAATTACTTTCGTCCGAAATATTTGATCTCTTCAACCCAAAATTTAAACCAATTCCTCAATGTACGTCAAATGTTCATTTATCCTAAACGGCTCATATTTAATAATGTGCAATGAATCTTGAACAAACTTTCAAAGCATATGTTGTGAACTTTTCCTAAATTCGATAGTAAAATCAATCTGTAAGCTATTTCACTGATTCTCTTCAAAAACTTGAACAATCCAATCAACTTCAACTTCAATTTCCCTTTTATCCTAAATATAGAAATTTCCTTTGATGAAAATATCTTTAAAAATATATGATCTCCAACATTACAATTCAACTTTAATCTCATTTAGTCATTATAACTCTTCTGTCGACTTTAGGTAAGTTTCAATCAATTGTGGATCAAACAAATATTGTCAAATGTCTCTTGAATCACATTTAACCTCAAAAGTCTTCTATCTTCGGTCTCCTCACAATAAATTGGGGAACAACATTTTCTTTATATAGAGTTTCAAATAGGCAATATCGATGCTCACTTGATAGCTGCTATTATATACAAATTTTGCCAATGACAGATAGTCATCCCAATTGTTTTTTATTTTCAAAATCAAAACTCTCAACATGTCCTCTAAAATTTAAATTATTCATTTCGATTATTTATCTGTTTAAAGATGATACGTTGTATTGAATTTTATATTGTTCCCCAACTCTTGATGCAAATTTTTTGAAGATTTTGAGACAAACTTTGGGTCTCAATCTGACACAATTGAAGCTAGTACTATGTTCAATCTAACAACCTCATTAATGTACAATATTTCCAATCAATCTCTAAAAAACATCATCCAAATAGAAATAAAATAAGCTGACTTAGTTAGCCGATTTACAATTACCCAAATAGTATCATGATTCTTAGACGTCCTTGATAATCCCATTACAAAATCTATAGTTATGTCTTTTTATTTCCAACTAATGGTTGGCACTGGTAGCAAAAGTCTTGGTCGTTTCTTGTGCTCGGCTTTTAATATTTGACATATTAAATACCTTCCCACATAAGGCGTGATTTCTCTTTTCATATTTCACTACAAAAATACATTCTTTAAATCTTGATATATTTTGTTAATTTTAAGGCAAACAGTATACTTTGATCGATGAGTCTTATCCATGAATTCTTCTTTTGATTTTTCAATATCCAAAACACATATCAATTCCCAAAACCTCAATACTTTATCGGCCCATAAACTAAAATCTGTTCTGGAATCAATATTAAAATCACCAGTAATATCTTCCTAGAAAAGATTGTCCATTTGGGCTCCCTCAATTCTTTTCAAAATTTTTGATTATAACTGAAAATAAGACAATATCATTCGTATACCTTAGAAGTGCCTTTTAATATCATATTGCTTTATACAATCCATCATTTCTAACTCCTTGATCCTTAAATGAGCAACAAAATTTACCATTCAATGACTCAAAGCATCCGCTACTACGTTGGCCTTTTCCGATTAGCATTAAATTTTATCATTATAATATTTCAGAAAATTCATCTCCTCTATCATATATTCAATTCTTTTTGAGAAATAAATACTTAAAACTTTTGTGGTCAAAATACCCAAAAAAAAAAATTTCATAAAAATAATATCCCTAAATTTTCAATGCAAAGATTACTTTTTTTTGGTAAGTAATTAAATTTTATTAATGAAAAAGAAAAAAATATAGAACCAATGTTCTATCTCCAAGTGTTTTACCGACTTGAATTTAGAATAAAGACGTTTGGGTATAACCCAAGTACCGTGAATCATATCACGAATCCAAAGTAGAACGCAAATATTACCGCTCCCAATTCTAGATCATGCATCGGATAATTCCTTTCATGCATCTTCAATTGCCGCAATCCTTATACAATTACTTTCCCATGCTATATCACAACACATTTTAATCCAGTCTTATATGCATCAAAATAGATCACAAATCCTGTGGATCCTTTGAAAATCATCAAAATTGAAAGCTACCATTCGATGATCCTTTAATTCCTAAAAACATTTTCACAATTCTCTGTCCAATTGAACTTGACTTCCTTCTATGTCAATCGGATTAGAGATTTAACAATTTTGAAAAAATTCTCTACGGATCTTCAATAATAACCTGCCATTTCTAAAAAGTTTCTAACATCTATCATTGTTAATGGTCAATTGCAATTAATCACTACTTTAAATTTCTTACGATCGATCGAAATACCTCATTTAGAAATGACATGATCCAAAAATATGACTTTTTTAAACCAAAACTTGCATTTCTTCAACTTAGCAAACAAACTCCTCTCCCGAAGCATCTGGAGTGTAGTCCTTAAATACGATTCATGTTTTGCATAACTCATCGAGTATATTAAAATATCATCGATAAACACTATCATGAACTTCCCATGGAAGGATTGGAACACTCAATTCATTAAATCCATAAAAACTATAGGGGTATTTGTCAACTAAAAGGTATAACCAAAAATTCATAATACCCGTACCTCATTCAAAAACTTGTCTTCACCATATCTTTCTTCTTAATAATCAATTGATGATAACCCAAAAGAAGATCAATCTTAGAAAACACTTGGGCCCCTTTTAAATGGTTAAGCAAATCATCAATTCTTAGCAGCGGGTACTTATTCTTGATAGTGATCTTATTCAGCTTCCGATAATCTATATAAAGTCGCATGGACCCATCTTTCTTCCTCACAAATAACACCGAGACACCCCATGGGGACACAATTGATCGGATGAAACCCTTTTCTAATAACTCTTGCAATTGTTGTTTTAAATATTTGAGCTCTGATGGTGCCATTCTATAGAAAGTTCTCAATATAGGTGCGCTCTAGGTATGGTTTCAATTTCAAAGTCAATCACTTAGTTTGGTAGTAATCCTGATAAGAGTTTCCCATCTAACAGGAACCTGCTCGTCCTCTCATTTTCGAATTTGAATTCCTACCCTGTCCCGTCTCCGTTTGTCCTTGCCGGCGCCCATGGCGCCGGTCGCCTCCTCTCCCTCTCATCTCCCTGCAAACTTGGCTCCTCTTTCCCTCGTCCCTCTTCCTCTCGATCCCCCGTCCCTCTCTTCTCCCTCCTTCCCTCGTCCAGCTACCCCTTGGCCTCATTTCGCTTCGTATCGGGATTCTTCTTCCCATTCCCCCTCTTCATCGTCCGATCCCGACTACCCTCCGCTGTCAGCCATATCTGGTCGTCGCCTTCCGAGGCGGTGTCACAAATCCTTGGACTCAGAGGTCCCCTCTCCTTCCCCCTTCCCTCCTTCCACCCACCCTGAATTTCTCAAATCGGGTGCCGATTTGCCCACCTGTCCTCCGTTGCCCCCTTCATTCGTCTCTTGCGTCCCTGAAGAGGCCATCGTCGTCTCAACGCGGATGGATTCGCTTTTTTCCCAATCGATTTTGGTCGATTCCTTCCCCGGTGATAAGCACTCTTGTGACGGTACGACGTCTGTGACTGTTTGCAAAGGGGTTGTGAGTTTCTCAAAACTTCAACTCTGCCCTGACGGGCCTTCTCCCAACTCGGATGGTCCTCCATCCGGTGTGTTGGACAGGCTAGTAGCCCTGGAGACCGAGCCTGGCATGTGCAGTTCACAAGAGCCCTATTCGGTCAAGTCCGAATTTAGATCAGCAAAAGGCCTGCTGGCTGTGCCTCCACAGAGAGTCGGTGACACTGAGTCCAACAGAGCTGATGCCTCATGCCAACCTGATGTTCATGCCTCCTGCCCGCCAAGCGTCTCATGGGCGTCGGTTGTCGAAAAGAGGGCTATTGGAGGTAAGTTTCCCCTTAAATTCTACCCTCAAAATATTTTCGATATGGAGAATATCATTTTGTCCCCCCTCCTGATGTTATCCAACAGGGTGCGGACCTGTGGGGAACTACACTTGTTGGATATTTTGTTGGTAATCCCATACATTTTAATGCAGTTAACAATATCACTAGGAAAATATGGAAGCAGTACGAGCTACAACATGTGGTTGGAAATGAATCAGGATTCTTTTTCTTCCGCTTTTCTTCAAGCTCAATGCTCGACAAATGTCTTGCTAGTGGCCTGTGGACGATAGCTGGCCATCCTTTCTTTCTTAAGAAATGGATGCCGGGAATGATCTTATCCCGTGAGGAGCACAAATCATTTCCTATTTGGATCACCATGTCTGGGATCCCGATTGAATACTGGACCCCTCTGGGATTAAGTTGGATTGCGAGTGCGATTGGAAAACCTCTCCTATTAGATCCTGTCACTGAAAAACTCGAGCGAATGGGTTTCGCTAGAGTTTGTGTCGAAATGGGGGCTGATGCCCCCCGGCTGGAATCTGTGAAGATTCGTACAAGCGGCTACGCTGATCATTCAGATGATCAACTCAGAGAAATTAAATTCGAGTACCAACATAGGCCGGCACGTAGTGCCGCCTCCAAAAAGAGTGGGAATAAGGGTCATCCAATCAAAACTTCTTGGGTACCTAAGCAGGTTGACATTCCACGGAATAACACCGCCGCACCTCCTAGGGTGTCTCCCTACTTGAAAATTCCTGCCGCGGCTGTCCCCATGGCAAAAGATAGAGACCAAAAGGCCATTACAACATCTAACTCATTTACGGCCTTACAGGAAGAAAATATGAACGATCCTCCAGAAAGCCTTGTTCATGCCTCATCAGCTCCGATCATAGGAGGTGTTCCCGATCTTCCTCGCAGCCATGATGTTCCTCTTCCTGATACGGCGACCGTTGAGGCCCTGGCCGCACTTGCTCTGCTCAATTGCCATGAAGTTGAAGACTCCTCCTGTAGACTCTCTGAATCGTCTACCCCCCCGGATTTGGGAGTCCAAACCTTTGTTCGGAACCTCCTGGTCCGTTGAATGTGAGGCTTGAAAGGTCCTCCTCCGATCCTGGTTCGATTGATGCCCTTAAACAACGTCCACCTTTCATACCAGAGTCACCGAGATCACCTCCCAACGTGCTACATTGAGAAACCCTATATCATCTGATTCATCAGGTGGAATGACTAGCGGTGGCAATTCTACCAAAAATGGGGAACAAGTTTCTTCTAGAAAAAATAAAAAATCTCGGGGGAGTAAAAAACCTCCCCCCTTCTCCCATAACCCATGACTAGCATTGCCTGTTGGAACGTGAGGGGATTAAATGGGTTTGTAAAAGCCCACGAAGTCGGCAACCTCATTAGCTCCCATAGGTGTTGTATTGCTGGTCTAGTTGAAACCAAGGTCACAGAGAGAAAATCCCTGATTGTTACCACTAGGATTAGACCAAATTGGTCCTGGTTTATGAATTACTCCGCGTCGTCGAGTGGTCAGATTTGGGTTGGCTGGGACCCCCAATTGGTTTCGGTTAACATCCTCTCCTCAGAAGATCAGGTCATTCATACCAAGGTCCTTCTCCGCGAGGAGAATATCCGTTGCCTCTTGTCCTTTATATACGGCGCTAATTCAGAAAGTTCCCGTAGACTCCTTTGGGATAGCCTTCGGACGATGTCTAATAATCCGGGCAATCTCCCCTGGGCTGCCCTTGGGGATTTCAACGCTGTTAGATCCCCGTCCGAGGCCCTGGGTGGTATCTGGCACAACAAAAGCTCGCTTGACCTTGAAAATTGTCTTAGAGACTGCGATCTTGATGACGTGTGCCACGAAGGTATGCACTATACCTGGAATGATGGCCGGGACTCTTCCCATCGCATCTACAGAAAGCTTGATAAAGTTGTCGCCAATGGGCATTGGCTCGACCAGTTTCGTAGGGCCAAAGCCCTGTTTCCCCCTGCCAGACTTTCTGACCACTCTCCATGTATTCTTCTTCCTTCTGGCGATTCACCTAGAAAACATGGGATGTTCCGGTTCAATAATTTCCTCACCAAATCCCCTCAATTTCACCATTTGGTTGTAGCTGCTTGGACAGACAAAACCAATGGCACACCAATATTCCGTCTAGTGTCTAGACTTAAGAAGGTGAAAATGTCCCTGAAAAAGCTAAATGTCCAAGAAGGCGATGTCTACGAGGAAGTTATCCATTCGAGGAACAAACTTGAGGTTATCCAAGGTCAATCTCCTTCAAACTACGAGTGTCACCACGAGGAACGCAGCTGTAGGGAAGCTTACCGTGCTGTACTTGCCAAGGAAGTTGACCTTATTAAGCAAAAAGCTAAGATAAGGTGGCTCAAAGAGGGCGACCAATGTAATAAATTTTTTTTCAAGACTGTTAATGGAAACAACAATAAGAATCGGATTATCTCCCTTCTTGATGCTGATGGGAATCCGACCGCTGGAGTCGAAAATGTCGAAAATCTAATTGTGAATCACTTTAGTAAGGTTCTCGGGTCTGGGCGTACGTATGGTTCGGCTGACGCTGATCGGCTTCGCCCTTACATTCTTCACACTGTGCCTAAATCGCTAATGGGCCCTCTTACTGATCCGGTTAGCGATGATGAGATACGCAAGGTGATTTTTTCCATTAGGATTATCATGCCCCGGGTCCTGATGGTTTCAGTTCCAATTTTTTTAAGGAATCGTGGGATATTGTAGGTTCATCTGTCTGTGAAGCTATTCGTGACTTTTTCAATCATGGAAAGCTACTCAAACAAATGAACACTACGATCATTAGCCTGATTCCAAAGGTCCAGTCTCCTCGTTTGGTATCCGACTACCGTCCTATATCATGCTGTAATGTCATCTACAAAGTTATCTCGAAGATTATTGCAAATCGGTTGAAAATGACCTTACCTTATCTGGTCGATAAGTGCCAAACGGCTTTTGTGGCTCGGCGTCAAATCAGTGAAAAAATCCTCCTGGCCCAAGAGTTTCTCCATAAGTATCATTTGGGTCATGACCCACCTAGATTTACTATAAAAATTGACCTCATGAAAGCCTACGACTCTGTACATTGGGATTTCATTATCACTATCCTGACCATTATGAAATTCCCACCTACAATGGTCAACTGGATTAGGCAATGTATTACCACCCCCTCGTATACCGTCAATATTAATGGGGAAGCGGTTGGTTTTTTCAAAGGGGGTAAGGGTCTCCGTCAAGGCGATCCCATTTCTCCATACCTTTTTGTCCTGGTTATGGAGGTGTTGAATGAGATTATTGATTCCAAGGCCTGTAGGAACGATAACTTCACATTTCATTGGAATTGTGAAGCAACTCATACTGTCATGCTTGTTTTTGCCAACGACCTTCTCCTCTTCTCTCATGCTGATGTCGACTCCATCCGGATTCTTAAGGATTGCCTTGAGGAATTTCATTGGCTCTCTGGCCTTTCGGCGAACGTGAATAAGAGCGAAGTTTTCATATGCTCTAAAGACCCATCTCTTATTCAGAATATTGCTGACATTTTGGGGTTCAAAGTGGGCACTCTCCCCATTACGTATCTGGGTGTCCCTCTGATTACGACCAGGCTTTCGATTCAGGATTGCAATGCTCTCACTGAGAAAATTACTCGCCGGATCAAATCATGGAAGAACAGGTGGCTCTCCTTCGGGGGTCGGCTACAACTGGTTGCCTCTATCCTCTCATCTGTCCACCTCTATTGGGCCTCAATCTTCATCTTGCCCAAATCTATTCTCAATCAGATCGACTGCATTATGAGGCGTTTCCTTTGGAACGGTTCTACTGATAGGAAGGCAAATACAAAAGTTGCCTAGGCTGATATCTGTTACCTGAAGAGTGAAGGTGGGTTGGGGCTCAAGAATTTGCAAGCTCAAAATAAAGCCCTCATCTGTAAACTCTTATGGCGTATCATGTCTAAGGATCCCGAATTGGCCTGGTCTTCTTGGATCCACAAGATTAGAATCAAGGACTGATGTATCTGGACTCTCAAAGTCCCTGATTCAGCTCCATGGAGCTGGAGAAAAATCATGAAACTCCGTTTCTTCATGTGCACTCATTCTATAAAGAACATTGGTGACGGAGTTGATACCTTTATCTGGCACGACCACTGGCACCCTATGGGCCCCCTCAGCAATGTTAGCATGGATCGTATTCGTATGGTCACGGGGTTACCTTGGGACGCCAAGGTTTCTCAGATAATCAGAGACGATCATTGGGCTTGGCCTAATCCTTACGATCAGGAGGTCTCTAGTCTCGCAGAAAACATGCCCCATTATCTCCCCAACATAGAGCAAAATGATTCCTTGAGATGGGACGGGAGCCCAAATGGTTTCTTTTCGACTAAGACTGCCTACCTTCTTATTCACCCTCCAAAGCCGAAACTGAGTTGGACCAACTTAGTCTGGGGCACCTTCCATATTCCTGCCCACGCTTTTACTCTTTGGTTGGCTATAAAAGGTAAGCTGAATACCAATGATCGCATTCACGGTGTTCCAAACCTATCCATCACTTGCACTCTTTGTGACTCAGACGATGAAAATCATGAACATCTTTTTTTCTCATGTCCCTTCTCCAATTCCGTTTGGACCACTATCCAAAGGAAAGCTGACATTCAATGGCCCTATCCCGATTGGTCCCATAACATTAATTGGGATGCCCACATTTGGAAAGGAAAGAATCTTATTGCCCTGTCCAAACGTCTCTCTCTTGCGGCCACAGTCTATTTCATTTAGAGAGAACGTAATAACTGGATCTTCGAGAAATCCTTCTGACAGGATATTTCCCAGATATGTTCTCAGATAACAAATGTTGTTCGGGACAAATTGAAGGCCTCCTTGCCTTTTGTTGGTCACCCTAACCGTTCGTTGGCTAGGCGTTGGAACTTATA
>JAODPA010100105.1:0-21461 GCA_025585075.1 Nepenthes mirabilis | reverse complement strand
GATTTATGATTGTTGTAATTTATATGGTAATAGTTTAAATTTCCTTATTAAGCTTAAAAAGTATATATATAGCTGGAGCTTAATACTCCTAACGTGGTAGTGTTGGATTATTTTAGTTTCACAGCTATTTTGCGTAATAATTGCTATTTTTTAAGAATTTTTTTATTAAATAACGGAAAATGATAAGTAATGTAAAACCTAAAATTATGTATTTATAGATTAGAAGAAGCTTCATCTCTCATAGAAATTGTTGCATATTTTAGATTTAAATAGTTGTCCGAATGAAATCGGATTGGATGTTAAAATATTCTAACTCAGATTTTGAATGCCATAATACTTAATAAAACATTAAATGATACGAAACTCGTTTTCTAAAATAATCTCTAATTATCAAATTAGAAATTTTTATTAAAAAATAAAAAATAATAAGAAGTTGGGGATAAGAGAGTGAGAAGTTGAGGACTTGGCTCTGTGAGTTTTAGGATTTGTAAATGTATAAAGTGTTAGAACTTTTTATTTGCTATTTTATAAGTTATTCCACTTCGTTCCCATTGTTTAAAGGAAATAGTCATATTTATAATATTATTACTAATCATTATATGTTTTTTCAAAGTAATATGATCGTGCATTAATTGCAATGTTACACTGGTTAAAAACTGTTTAGTCCAATTATTTCATAAATTCTGAGTCTAATGATTGTCATTTAAGTGTATTAATTGTCTATTTAATTCAACTATTCTTCATCAATTCATATAATTATTTATCAGGATAAACTATCAGAGTTTATTAACTGTATGACCATTTGGCACCTCAATCTTTTATATCTCCAATAATCTGGTCATTTAAATATTTAGTAGTTTGGTCAGATTCTCTTTCGTTTTGAGCCTAAGAACTTGATTAATTCATATTTCTCTATGGAGTTCAAAAGCACCATATATTAATGGGTTGGTCAATATTATTTTAGATCTTATCCAGCGCTAGTCCCCTATACTCAGAATTTGAATTCAAAATTAAATTACGTTAGAATAAAAATCCGAGTAGTGTACTTCGAACATTGTCTAATGCTCCTTTTCGATTCAATCTAAATCAATGCACATTGATTATTGATTGATCATGTCAATTAGAGCATATTTTTTTATTTATTGGCCAAGATTATTTGATAATTCGATTGCTTTTCTTTGCTTCAAAACTCCTTGTTTGGTAATTCATGTTTAGCTACAAAGGGGCTGCTTTTATTTAATTTTCAACTAAATCTTAAATCTCAACATTTGATAGAGTTTTATTCAATCTTTAATCATTCTAAAATCTCAACATCTGATAAAATTTCAATTCAGTGAATTTGAAAAGAGGAGCTCTCATGGGTGCTTTCATATTACTTTGGGAGTGTTGCGTTCTGGTCCCATGGGTCCGAGAGATGCAGAAGTTGGCGAGGTCCCAGCCGGATCTCTTAGAAGCTCGTTGCTGGGGGGTTGATCCGGAGGCTGGGAACCGTGAGGTGTAGCCGGACCGTGGTTTTCAGGCAACACGAGTGTTGGATGCTGGGGGTCGTTAGAGAAAGGTTGAGATCGGATTTTACGTGAAAAACCTCCTCGTAAATGGGGAGGAAAAAACTACGAGTCTCTGTGCTTGTTTGAAAGCTTCACTATATGGGTTTGAGATTTTATAGAGTACAGTTGTGAGGGTTAATCCCTTCCTTATCTCTCATTAATGTTTCTCTCCTAAGGAAACTATGCTCGCTGGGAGCTCTTTTCTCTTCTTTGGGGAGTTGATTGTTGGAGGGAGAGAGGTCGAAAGATGAGGCCCGTTGTTGTAGAATCGGGGAAGCTCTCCCGGCTGAGAGGGACCTTGCTGAGTATTTATAGTGGAAGCCGGGCCGTTTGGGAGTAGGCACGTGACGTTCATCCGGCGGTTGAGGAGTTGGACCATCCACTTTCTAAAAAGCTGCTGATGTTGCGTGGAGAGGCATGCAGACGGCGCCGCTGCAGTATCTGGGTGTGTCAGGTGTACAGGACCTGAATATCAGCCTTGATTTGACTAGGCATGCCCTGTTGAGACGGCGACTGGCAGTAGCTGCAGGCTTTCTTGGAAATCGGCGAAGTAGGCTAGCTGGCATTCCCGGTCACGGACAGTCGGTTCTCGCCCAGTCTTGATGTTCCTCGTGAGCTGGGGACATGTGAGATGAAGCGGCCCTTGGAGGCCTTATGGGGAAAAGTTCGGGTGCTTCTCCCTGGCCGCTCGGGCAGTCTTGAGACTTTGCGGGACTTCTTGGGTTCCTGGTCCTTGGGCCGTCTGATCTCCTCCACTCAAGAGAGTGTCTCCGGGCCTCTTACTTGGACTGCATTTCATGGGCCGTGCTTTTATGAGCCTTCATACTGGGGCCCAACATAGCCCCCCATGCCAAAGGATCCGAAGTTCTCGGTCGTTTGGCATGAAGTCGTCAGCCTGTTGGAGGTTGCGGTCGTCCGAGAGCGTGTGTCCTGGTGGCGAGCACTGCGTTGACCCTGGTGGGAGGTTGTCCTCGGACTTCTTTTGGGCCGCCGTTTCACTTTCCTGCTGGAGCATTAAATGCCGTATCCTGTTGATGTGACGCGCTATCAGGTGCCTTGGGAAGGAGTGATCGCCAGGCTTCTGGGGCGAATGGTCGGTCGACGCGTGGCAAGGGCAATGAGTACATCTTTCCGCACTCTTGGGTTTATTTAAATGTCTTACTACCCTGATTTTTCATTCCCGCGTCTGTTTCTCGCCTTCTTCTTCGAGCTTCGTCTTCTCTTTTGTTCTTTAGTTTTCATGGCGCCTAGAGTGAGAGACAAAGTGAGAGACATTGCTTCCACAGTGACGCTTGGCAAACTCACGGAGATTCGAGCTCAGTATCAAATCCCTGAGTCTATGGCCATGATGATCCCGGAGCCGCATGATAGGGCGCTGTACGCTCCGGATGGCCTCATCACCGTTTACGAGGCCCACCTCAAAAGTGGGTTGCGGTTTTCTGTTTCGGAGGAGCTTTATGACATTATGAGGGCGCTCGGGGTGCCCCTTGCCAGGCTTCAGCCGAATGCGGTGAGGTATCTCATGTCCTTGTGCGTTTTCTTTCGGTGTCACGAGAAGATCTTGAATCCTCTCGTGGTCAAGGTGATGTTCCACTTTATGCAGAACCTCGATTGGATCGTAATGACGCCCCGCCCGGAATTTTCTTCGCTGAGTGGTGGCAACCCAGATTCCGTGAGGCGGTGGAAGGACAAGTTCTTCTTCCTCGGCGTCTTCGAGCATTGGGCCATCCCTAACGCGTGGGGGAATGTGGCCAGCCAGTTCTGCTCTGACCCTTCGAGGGGGGAGCGAGAGGAGGTGAAGGCGCGCACAGACTTAGTGCTGGCCAATCTGTGGAGCTTCCATCTGAACAAGCGCAACATCTGGCTGACCGTTGATAAATTCAAGGCAGCCAAGTGGGGACCGCGGGAGGAGGCTCCCGGCCCGGATCCTTCTGTAAAGGCCAAGGAGAGACCGAGGATCGGGGGATCCGCTGCTGATCGTACCTCGAGTGACGATGAGGATTTTGAAATCGAGGATATGAGCGACGATGATGTGGCTGCTCCTCTGATCACTAGGTCGGGGACTGGCTCTTTCTTCGAGTCCTCTGAGCCTGGGGGTCTCGCCTTCACTTCCACTGCTAATCTTCCAGCTGAGCCCTCAAGAGCTGTTACACGGATCAGAGAGCTCCCTGGGGCCCAGACTTCCTGTGACGACGATGATGATGATGTCCCTCTCATCAAGAGGGTGAGGACTGAAGCCTCTTTTCCGGAGTCCTCGGGGTCTGGTGGTCTCGCCTTTACTTCCACTGCTAATCTCCCTTCTACACCCGTGGAGTTCCTGGCTCAGAGCGCGGGGTTCTCGGACGCTCAGCCCCCCTGCGATGATGTTTCCCCTGGCGCTCCCGTTGATTTGCCTGGTGACATCTCGGACAGGATTGATCACCTTATCGAGGACATAGGTGGCGGGAGTGCCGTGATGGATTCTGAGAGGAGAGTGTCGGCTGAAATGATCCGAGAGATGGTGGAGGTCGTGGATTTGAGTGTTGACGAGTTTGCGCCTTCTGATTCTTCTGATCGCCCTGTTGTGGTTGAGGCCGAGCGGTTGCCTGAGTTCCTCGGGGGCTTCGATTTCAAGGCAGACTTTCCAGCGCCTTTTGTAGCTGACGGGTCTGTATCTGAGGTGGCGCCTGCGGGGCTTAGGAGCGAGCCGCAGGAGTCCGAGTCCCATGTGGAGCGTGGCACAGGGGATGACCCTCTTGTTTCTGAGGTAGCCCGCTGCTTCTTTTCTTTCGTTGCCTTTCATCGTTCATGCCTTGACGAACTTTTCTGTTGCAGCTCCAAAGATTGATTGCCGACCTTAACGGACTGGTGGGAGTGATTGCTCACTCCCGTCTGGAAATGAGATCCTCGAGGGCCGCTCGTGAAGCTGCGGAAGCGGAGCTGGCTGGAGCAAAGGAAAGAATTGCTTTCCTGGAGGCTACCGTTAAGGATCTGCGGCTCAGGCAGAGCCTTCTTCAGGAGCGGGTCCTTTGCCAGGAGGAGAGGTTGAGGACGTCCGTACAGATTGCTGATATGGCTCTTGTCTTGGACGGCAAGTTTTGGGATGGTGTTCGCATGTGTTGCCGAGTGGCGCGCTTGATCCGTCCGCGGTTTCCTGTAGCCGTCCTTGATCCCAGGAATGCCAATGCTCTGAGCGGGGAAGATCTGTACGGCGTCGATGGCAGGCCTTTCCCTGATCCTCCCCGGGCAGGGCTTGATAGCGAAGCTCTTACGCCCGAGGAGGCAGTTCCGCTAGAGCAGACGAGATTTTCTAGGGCCCATGGGGCCTAGAGAGGAGGAGACCGAGCGGCACTCCCTTGACATACTGCTCCCTTTTTGCTTATTTTGTTTTGTCACACCTGTACAAAAAATCATTTTTATGACTAAGATTTTGTCCTTTTCGCCTTAAGGCTTTGGATGTTTCTTTTGTGTCTCATTTGTACGTGGGTGTTCTTTCTTTTCTTTCTCTTTTTTTTTTTTGCGGCGCGTCATACAGCGCCTAACTCCCTTTGCCTTTTTGGACTTAGGCTTGCAGTCCTTTTGAGGACTGTTAATTCTTAGCCTTTTGGCTTTATTTTCGTTGCCCGGTCGCAGCCGAGTTTTTGTGATGACCTCAAGGGCCCGGCCTCTGGGACTGCTCGGTCGCAGCCGAGTTTTTGTGATGACCTCAAGGGCCCGGCCTCTGGGACCGCTCGGTCGCAGCCGAGTTTTTGTGATGACCTCAAGGGCCCGGCCTCTGGGACCGCTCGGTCGCAGCCGAGTTTTTGTGATGACCTCAAGGGCCCGGCCTCTGGGACCGCTCGGTCGCAGCCGAGTTTTTGTAATGACCTCAAGGGGCCGGCCTCTGGGACCGCTTAGTCGCAGTCGAGTTTTTGATGACCTCAAGGGCCCGACCTCTGGGACCGCTCGGTCGCAGCCGAGTTTTTGTAATGACCTCAAGGGCCCGGCCTCTGGGACCGCTCGGTCGCAGCAGAGTTTTTGATGACCTCAAGGGCCCGGCCTCTGGGACCGCTCGGTCGCAGCCGAGTTTTTGTAATGACCTCAAGGGCTCGGCCTCTGGGACCGCTCGGTCGCAGCCGAGTTTTTGATGACCTCAAGGGCCCGGCCTCTGGGACCGCTCGGTCGCAACTGAGTTTTTGTAATGACCTCAAGGGCTCGGCCTCTGGGACCACTCGGTCGCATCCGAGTTTTTGTAATGACCTCAAGGGCCCGGCCTCTGGGACCGATCGGTCGCAACCGAGTTTTTATTTGTTGAATACTTGTGAGTTGCTGGCTGCTTCCTGCTACTCCGGGGCCGTGCCCGGGTCTTGGCAGGAAGCGGTCGAGGAGAGAGCACGGAAACGCTTCGTTGTAAGGGTAACAAATGCACGTTTTATTAATGTACATTTTTCTTACATTGAGTGGTCCCTAAGGATTTTTGCTTTCTCTCCCTCTCTCTCTTTCTTTTGTTGTTTTTTTTTTTCAGTCCGCGTCCATTATGGCATTGCCCTTCGAGCGATGTGGTCGGCTGCTTCCTGCTGCTCCGGGGCCGCGACCGGGTCTTGGCAGGAAACGGTCGAGATACCCTTCCAATGCCAGCCGATCGATTTCCGCCTGGAGCTTCGTGCAGTCTTCGGTGTCGTGGCCGCGGCTGCCATGGTAATGGCAGTATTCCCATTGGTCGACTCCCTCTGGGTTCTTCAATGCCCGGGGCCATCTTTGGAACTCCTCGTCCCTGATCTTCCTCAAGATGTTGGTGAGGGAGTCAGTGAAGGCCAATGGGCCCGAGTGTCTTTCTCCCCCAAGGACCATCCGCTACGACGCGTCGTACCCGGACGGTCGCTGGGTCTTCTGGTGGGCGCTCGCCCTTCTAGCTCCTTCCCCTGTCCTCGGGGGTAGGGGGTCTTCTCGTGCTGCCGGCTGAGTTGCTTCGCCGGTATTGGGTCCAAAGACAGTCTTCCAGAGCCTCTTGAGCCCCCTCCTTGATGGGGCCGGACTCATGGACTTCTTTCTGTTGAGGTAGTCCCTCAACTCGCCTGGGGCCCGCGTCGACTTCTGTCTCTGGAGCGCCGCTCGGCGCGAGCTTTCGGAGCATGGGCTACTAGAGTGTTCACCCGCCTTCTGTTGGAGGTTGCAGACGGCTCTTGTGAGGCTATCCACCTTCTGCGCCAGCTTGCGCACGCTGGTGCCAGGGCCGCCGCTTATTCTGCCGCCCGTCGGGAGACATTCGTCGTGGCGTTCTTCTCCCCGGGTGGACATGCTGCCTTATCTGCTGAACATCCTCGGGGCGTTACTTGTTGTTGGAGAATGGGAAGTCGTGAGTTTTTTGTTCTTCCTTCCCACAGACGGCGCCAATGTTGCGTTCTGGTCCCACGGGTCCGAGAGATGCAGAAGTTGGTGAGGTCCTAGCCGAATCTCTTAGAAGCTCGTTGCTGGGGGGTTGATCCGGAGGCTGGGAACCGCGAGGTGCAGCCGGACCTTGGTTTCCAGGCAACACGAGTGTTGGATGCTGGGGGTCGTTAGAGAAAGGTTGAGATCGGATTTTACGTGGAAAACCTCCTCGTAAATGGGGAGGAAAAAACCACGAGGCTCTGGGCCTATTTGAAAGCTTCACTATATGGGTTTGAGATTTTACAGAGTACAGTTGTGAGGGTTAATCCCTTCTTTATCTCTCGTTAATGTTTCTCTCCTAAGGAAACTATGCTCGCTGGGAGCTCTTTTCTCTTCTTTGGGGAGTTGATTGTTGGAGGGAGAGAGGTCGAAAGCTGAGGCCCGTTGTTGTAGAATCGGGGAAGCTCTCCCTACTGAGAGGGACCTTGTTGAGTATTTATAGTGGAAGCCGGGCCGTTGGGGAGTAGGCACGTGGCGTTCATCCGGCGATTGAGGAGCTGGACCATCCACTTTCTAAAAAACTGCTGATGTTGCGTGGAGAGGCATGCGGACGGCGCCGCTGCAGTATCTGGGTGTGTCAGGTGTACAGGACTTGAATATCAGCCTTGATTTGACTAGGCGTGCCCTATTGAGACGGCAACTGGCAGTAGCTGCAGGCTTTCTTGGAAACCGGCGAAGTAGACTAGCTGGCATTCCCGGTCACGGACGGTCGGTTCTTGCCCAGTCTTGATGTTCCTCGTGAGCTGGGGACATGTGAGATGAAGCGGCCCTTGGAGGCCTTCTGGGGGAAAGTCCGGGTGCTTCTCCCTGGCCGCTCGGGCAGTCTTGAGACTTTGCGGGACTTCTTGGGTTCTTGGTCCTTGGGCCGTCTGATCTCCTCCACTCAAGAGAGTGTCTCCGAGCCTCTTACTTGGGCTGCATTTCATAGGCCGTGCTTTTATGGGCCTTCATACTGGGGCCCAACAGGGAGGTTCATAAAATTTGCCTTGATTACCCTATTTTATATAAAAAATTATCTTGATTTTTTTTTTTATGTAACGTTTTAAATCAAAGTGATTTTCCTTCCAGATAGTTGCCTTTGATGCTCTTTGTTATTTAACATGGAGCATTTAGATTTCTACTGATTTATCGAGGGGATCATCTAGTTTAAAGTCTTTTAGCTTTTGTGTTGTGATATTTTTGAAGTCATAATGTTAGTCACAGTCAAGTGATTAAATATTGTATTTGAGAGTAGCGATAAACCTTTTGGGCACTCTACTTCACTTACTTCTATTTGTTGGTTCATCCCCTATTTTTTCTTCAGGCTGAATAACTTTAAAGTATATATTATAAGAATGTATATTATACATGAGTTTATCTATGACACAAAGAAGTATTTTACGTTTTGCCTTTAGATCATAATTTTTAATTTATTCCTTTCATTAAACTTGTATATATTTATATGGGATTGTCAGTGATCAAAAAATTGGATTAATAAAACTATCTAAATAACAAAATTTTCTTTAGTAATTGAAATCGATACCTTAGCATTCTTTGAATTTCAGTTTGATAGAGATTTAACTATTCAGCATTTTGATTGCTTTGTCTTCTGATGATTTGGACTTCTAATAACTCGACTTTCTGTCAATTTAAACTTTTAATAAATTAGGACCCTTAATTAAAAGTCTAAACTATTAAGGTTAAATAAATTTGCTCTTTAAGGCGAACCGAATTTCCGTAGCATAATTTTGTTAACTTCCTCAATGATGTCAGGGCCATCATTAATTTTGGAACAAAAATAACTTATTAGCAATCCAATTAATATGATGAGAAATGGCTTAAAAATTGCGTCATTTTCAAATTATTTCAATACGTGGCATTTTGGTTTGAGAGAGGGTAGAAAAATGTGTTATTATTTAAAAAACATGACATTTGGATCAACATTGCTATTTGAAACGCATTGTTTCTAATTTTAGTTACCCTTTCAAATTTTAACTTCGTTCATTCTTCTTTTTAAACCCTAACAGTGTGTTCTTCTTTACTTTGTACAAAGCGTTAGTTTTCTGACTAAAGTGTTTCAAAAACTGTTGCTGACAGCGATTCCTATCTGACCATAGATGACATTCTAGACATTTATAATCGATATAATATTCCTTCTATTATCCCCTCTCAAGTCTCTTCATCTGAAGAGAATGTTTGCTCTCCGAGAGATGGCTTCATTATTATCTATGAAGCCTATTTGAATGATGGTCTCTAGATTCCCTTTACGAGAGAATTTTTAAAAATAATGGAGGCCCCTAAGATTTCAATCATACATCTTTATTCCAATACTATTAGATATATCATAACACTGTGCATTTTTCATCAAGGGGACTTCAATTAGATGATTATATGTTTAAAAATATTTTTTGTTTTAATCAAGAGAGCAATTGGATTTCTTTAACCCCCAAGAATGGATTCAAAATAAATAGAGAAAACCCAAGGTTCTTCTTCATTAAGATTTCTATTAATTGGATCCTATCAAATAAATAGGGTGATGTCAATACTGTATTTTTTGGTTTGATCCTCAAAAATATATATGTTATGAATAAATTTTGAGCTGATCTAATAAAGAAAATATAGTTGAGTTGTATAAAACTAACAATTTTTTTAATTCAAATCACTCTTAATGCAGTTAACTAGTATATTATCATTGAAAGAGAAGTTGTTGCTGATGTGCTTTCTTATCCTTTTGAAAGGAGGAATGATAGCATTTTCATAGGTTGTCCTCCCAGGCCTATCCTTGATCAACACAATATCAAGACAATAGTTTCAGCATTTCCTCATTCAGATAATAATGATGTTTTAAAAAGTGTAAATGAGGTTCGAGTTGAGATTGATGAGATGGGAGGTGAAGCATCTGCTTATCCACAAACTCCAGCAATCATTTTTTCTTCTGTTAGTTCTTCAAAGGAGATTTCCACCTTACATTTTAAAAAAAAATGATTCCCATCATTTCTTTGAGGGGGAACACGATTCTCTATATCATTCCTTACATGAAGATGAGTTAGTCAATACTCTTATCGTTGTTAAATATGGGATTTCAAGTTTAATCGACTCTCTGGCATTAAATGAACCAATCTTTGTGTCTTATATAACTTGGGCTACTTCTTGAGAACCAAAAAGTAATATATATATTGTTAGAGAGTTTGTAGTTCATTCTCCACCATTCTCTCCAACTTCTATGGCTTCTAAGGCTTCATAGGAAATCCTATGTTTCAAAATTTTCCTACATTATAGACCTTTGAATTTTCTTTGCTAAAGGTAATTGTCTATATCAAACTCTGACTCAATTGCATCACTATCAAGTTTTACACCTAGAGAGGGTTATCCAACCCAAGAGGTATTCTTTGAACCATTGATTTTGACTCATTCAATTATTTTTAAATAGTTGACTCAAAACTTTTTTTTTGGCAGTGTAAAAAGTTGGTGCGCCAAATCTAAGATAGGCTCCATAGTTAGGATACTAAAATTAATTGCCCATATCAGTCTTACACTAACCCTTCCATAGTCCAAGATTTGAAGTTTAGGGCTATGGTCGTCGAAGTTAAGGCACCACTATATGAGATTAAGCAACTTGTTTCGAGAAAGAGTTGGCCAAAGGGATAAATTGGTCCTAAAATTATGCTTACCAAATTTCCATTGTTGGAGAATTGGCTATAGCTATTGGGGCTATGGATGGATTAAAAGTAGAATGCTAAAGGCTTCAAGAGCTATTAAGGAAGAGTATCTTACCTGAAGAAATTGGCTCTCTACTTGATTCTTAATTCAAAGAGGAAATCAATCTTTATAAGAGGATAGTCTCCTTGATATCCTGAGACTTTCCTACTGAGATCTTGGATGTTAATAATTTTAGAGCTTCTATGACTTCTAAGGTCATTAATTTCGAGGAATAAGGGAGCTCTCCAGTCTTGAAACCTTGCTCTGAGTATTAATTGTAAGATTATTAAGCAATTTCTATCCTAAAATTTCATAATCATATGTTATAGTTGTGAATAAGGATGATGTAATTTATTTTTCAATATATATATTCAAATTTTTTATCTTCAAATATGCATTATTCTTTAACTGATGTTGATCAAGCGATTTAGCCCTTCAGTATATGCATATAAGTTTTCGACCAGTAGATGGCCAAACTCACTACCTACTAAGTTTCTTGACTATTGTCACAGTTTAGAAAGAACCCTGATCCTTAATTATTTGATTAATCGTGTGTATCTCATGGAAGGGTATATTCACACTTATATAATGATAGCATCAAAGAAGTTTAGTAGACTAGATAACTATTTGTCGAGTCTTAGTCGACTTCATCCAACTTGCCTTTAGACCTCTTAAAGTGGAATTAAATGCTCAATTTAAAAGTCCTTGAGTCTTTGAAAACCTCTTAAAGTGGAATTAAATGCTCAATTTAAAAGTCCTTGAGTCTTTGAAAACTTTTGGTGTGTGACCTTTTTTAAGGCCATGTGGTTTTGTTGAATATACACCACAATCATTTCCTTGAATCGGCATAATTGATAGACAAAGTATTTAAATCAATTATCTGATTTAGAATCAACTGTAATCATATTAATTATATATAAGTATGTAAAATGATAAAAAATAAATTTTATTAGTAATTTTAAAAAATAAATTACAACGTACAATCACTCTAAAGTGAGGGGTAGGGCTTACCTCTTCGTTTGTAGACTAACCTCTTTATTGGTAGTTTATTTTTTGAAGTAGAGGACATTCCAAGTTTGAGAGAATACTTTTCATTTTGATTATGTAGTTTATATGGTCTATTGTAGAGTATTACCAATATTAGAAATGATCTCTCCCAAATTAAAGATAGTTTATTTCTATATGTTGGCTGCATGGTTGCTTTAATATTCTTTAATACCAAGTTATCGACCACAAAAGTCTGCGCATTTATCTTTTTGTTGTAGTATTGAGCGACCTTTTATTGATAGGCTATTGTCTAAAGTCACATTTTTCTCCAACTTTCTCTAAGAGATTCAAATTTTATCTTAGGAGTTGAGAATTTTAATCTAGAGTAAAATTTTTTACTCAGTAATTTGGCAAATCTATTTTCACAGGTATTACTATCCCCCTAAATCTTATTCTGTCATTGTAAACCAACAACTATACATCTACCACTAATAGTTGGGAATAAATCATGAAATTCTTAAAACCATAATATTTTTATGTAATTCCCTTTACTATAATCATTGGCATCAAGAATATATTCATCTATTCAAAAACCATGTAAAGAAAGATAACTATTGACTATGGACAAGAAAAATAACTTTGCAACAACCATCTTAAGCTTCACTCCTAAGATCTAGACTGAAACTATATTCTGATTCTCTAACATTTGAAAATTGGCTTACACATCGATCTCACGTTGACAGCAATACACTACTGAATGGCCTCCCAACCAAGTAATTCCATAATCTAAGATACTAAGACCTTTACGTTATATTTGGTTGTAAGAATTGAGGGGGAATGGAATTCCTATTCCCGCAGGAATAGAAATTTCTCCGTTTGGTTAGTTGTAGGATGAGAATAACAATTTTCACCACTTATATGGAAATTGTTATTCCCACATTGTACATATAATGTTAACTTCAAAGTGTCAACAAAATTCACTTTCTTTTGCAATCCTTTTTTTAAGATTGTCTTATGTGTGTGTGGTTCTTTTATGACATGCTGTTAAAGAAACTTTATTTTTTACTAGCTTAGTGTCTAAACCTTTTGACCGCCTTAGGCTGAATATACTACCTCTAGGGTCATTGCATGCTTACCATTTTAAGCCCCCTAAGTTTTGAGTCCAACCTCTAGGGTTGCATGACATCGTTGCCAAGTTTGAAGTTTGACCTTTTAGGCTGCTCAGATATAATCGAGTTTTAATTTTGACCTCCTGGGCCGCTCAAACACAGTCAAATTTTAAGTTCAACCTCTTGGACAGCTCGGACACATTCGAGTTTTAGAGCAAGTGAAAGGGTTACTTTTACTTAATTTAGGGACAGCTTAGGTCTTATGAATTAATGAGGTGATATGCAAACATTCAATGAAGTGCAAGACAGGAAATAAGGGAAGATGAATTTTATCATATCAATGTAACATGTTACAAGCACATCGGATGATGCATTTTGCCTTACCTGGCCATCCATATATATATATATTTTGATAGTATTTTTTGAGGTGTATGGCATTCCAAGTCTGAAGGACTAGCCTACCTTCTTGGGTGCGCAATTTATGAAAGATGGTCGAGACCAGGAACGGCCTTTTCCAATTTGGGGAT
The DNA here is from genome assembly GCA_025585075.1 of Nepenthes mirabilis. Taxonomy (NCBI): domain Eukaryota; kingdom Viridiplantae; phylum Streptophyta; class Magnoliopsida; order Caryophyllales; family Nepenthaceae; genus Nepenthes; species Nepenthes mirabilis. Next base: position 8,225 of record JAODPA010100105.1, on the reverse strand, counting down.
AGTTTATTCCGGCCGGTATTTTTACCCGTGGCCTCTATGTTCCTCAATACTAGGTTCCCTACTTCTAACTGTCGTGCCTTCACCTTTTTATTATAATATCAGGCTACTCTCTATTGGTACACAGTAATTCTTAGCCTTGCAAGGTCTCGTGCCTCCCCGAGTAGATCAAGACTCTTATGAAGTCTCTATTGTTGCTGTTTGGGTCATACCACTCAACTTAAAGACTCGAAAGTCTGACTTCCACTAGGATGATCACCTTTGTCCCATAGCACAGGCTGACAGATGTCTCTCTTGTAGGATCCCTTGGAATTATTCTATACGATCAGAGGACGGACGGCAACTCATGCACTCACGAGCCCCCGGAGTTTTCCAACTTTGTCTTAAGTCTATGTAGGATTGTGCGGTTCGTGACCTCCACTTGCCCATTGCTCTGTGGATACGTGACCGACGTATGGACTAACCTGATCGTCAAGTTGGTACAGTACTTAGTGAACTGTTTTTCAGTGAATTCGGTCCCATTGTTGGTCATGATGCACTCGAAAATCCTAAACTTGTACACAATATTTTGCCGAACAAATTCTGTGGTATTCTGCTTTGTTATCTTTACTAGTGATACAGCTTCAACTCATTTTGTAAAGTAGTCAATTCTGATGATCAGAAACTTTTTTGGCCCTGCTGTAGTCAGAAGATGTCCGACTATGTCTAGCCCCCATTGAGCGAAGGCCCATGGTGATTGCAATACTCAAAGTTCAATGTGGGGTTGGTAAGTTATGTTGCTGTGGACTTGACAATTTTTACATTTGTGTACGAAATTCATAGCGTTATATTTTATTGTTCGTCAATAGTATCCTTACCTTAGGAGTTTAAAGGCGAGGTTCTTGTCCCCAATGTGGAATCCATAAATTTCAAGGTGTACTTTTTAGAGAGCGTAATCTGCCTTCTCGGGATTGAGACACCATAGGTAGGAGGTAGAGAACTAGCGCCAGTACAATTGACCGTCCATAATAGTGTACCAACCCACTATTTTTTTCACCTTCTTGGCTGCATCCGCGTCCTCAGGCAATGTCCTATTGAACAAATATCTCAAGTAGAGAGTCATCCAAGTGCTGGTACTCGAGACTTGCATCACTTCTGGCTCGAGATCTTCGATGCTTGGCTTACACAGAATTTCTTGCATCCCTTGGGCATACTGCTCTAGGTCTCCCGATGCTACTGCCCTTGCCAGCATGTCAGCCTTCTCATTCTCTTCTCTTGGGATGTGGACAAATTCTACCTTCCCCAAGTCTGTGGTCAAGCTTTGGATATTCAAGAGGTATTTAGAGAGTTATGAGTTGTTAACCTCAAAATGTCCGCGGACTTGATTAATGACCAATTCAGAGTCATTGTAGACAACCAAATTTTGGCAAAATATTCCTTGGCTAAACGGAGTCCCGCTAATAATGCTTCGTACTCTGCGGCATTGTTTGTGGTCGAGAACCCAAGGGTTATCGAATACTTTATCTTCGACCCCTCAGGCGTTTGCAACACAACACCAACTCAACAACCATCCTTCATTGAGGAGTTGTCCACATACAGTGTCCACATTATTACATTGTTTGGCTCATTTGCATCACGATGGTCTGGATCACCAAGGGCTGGGGTCGCTATCTCAACAATGAAGTCTTTTAGGGCATGACCTTTTAGGGCTAGTTTTGGACGAAACTTTATATCAATCTCTCCCAACATAATGACTCACTTGACCTGTCGTCCTAACATCTCGGGTTTCTACAAGATCGCTCTTAATGACTGATCAGTCAGGTCTACTATTTTGTACGCTTGAAAGTATGGTCTAAGCTTTCGAATGGAATACACCAACACCAAAGCTATTTTCTCTGCGTGAGTGTATCTAGTCTCTGTGTCAGCCAGGGTCTTGCTCACGTAATACATAGGCTGCTACTTGTCGTGCTGCTACTGTACCAACACTGAGCTCAAGGTTGTGTCGGGCACAATAAGGTACAAACACAGCTACTCACCTGGATAGGGAGAAGCTAAGAGAGGAGAGTTCAATAGATAGTCTTTGAGTCCTTGAAACACCTCCTTACAGTTATTATTCCATTGAAAGTCGTTGGTCTTCGCTCTTCTGAAGGCCTTGAAAAATGGTAAGTGCTTCTCGGCCGATTTAGCCAAGAAGCGAGGAGAGCAGCTATCCTCCCAGTGAGCTTCTAGACTTCTTTTATTAACCGAGGAGACTACATTTCAATGATGGCCTTCATTTTCTCTGGATTTGCCTCAATTCCTCACCGTGAAATAATATAGCCCAGGAACTTTCCAAACGCCACTCCAAATGTACACTTGAATGATCTGAGTTTTATCTGGTAAGCTCTAAGCACACTAAAGGTCTTGTCCAGACTTAGATGTGGTGATCGATTGTTTTTCTCTTGATGAGCATGTCGTCCACGTAGACTTCCACATTTTGTCCGGTCTGACGTTTGAACATCTTATTTACAAGCTACTAGTAAGTTATACTCGTATTCTTAAGGCCAAATGGTATGATTTTGTCATAGTTTTTCCTTGGTCTGTCATGAATGACGTGTACTTCTCATCTTCGAAGCTCATCCTTATTTGGTTGTATTTCAAGTACGCAATCATGAAACTCAAAAGTTCATAACTGGACATTGAGTCTATAAGTTGATCAATTCTGGGTAGAGAAAAGCTGTCCTTGAGACATACTTTATTGAGATCCGTGAAGCCTACTCACATTCTCTATTTTTCGTTATTCTTCTTTACCATGACCACATTTGATAGCCAGTCTAGGTATTGCACCTCCTGAATGAATCCAACGTCCAGGAGTTTCTTCACCTCCACACGTATGGCCACCAATTTTTCTACTGAATAATTTCTACGCTTTTACCAGATGGGTCGTGATAAGGATCTAGGCCCAATTTATGGACCATTATTTCTGTGGAGATCCCCGGCATGTTACTTGGCGCCCAGACAAAAACATCTGAGTTCTTTTGTAGGAAACTGATAAGCCAGGCTTGGACGGTTTGGAGCAGAGAGCTCCCTATCTTGATGTACTTTTCTGGGTCTCTAGGATCCAGTGGGATTTAGACAGTAGGTTCTTTGGATTGTGCCTACTGTAGTGTCACTTCATCTTGCAGGTCAAGGTCTTTTGGAGTTTGGAAAAGATGTGTCTGTGTGACTTGGTACAAGTAGTATATCCGCTCGGCAGTTTGGTCTCCGAGGACCTCCCCAATCCCAAATGGAGTTGAATATTTTATCTTTAGATGCGGGATAAAAGTGATAGCACTGAAAGCGGTCAAGTAAGGACGTCCGAAGATTGCGTTATAAACTGATGAGAGGTCCACAACCAAGAAGGCGATGACCTTAGACGCAGTCCTCAGGTATGTTCCTAGTATGATCTCCAGTTAGATGACAACTTTGACCTGGTGCTGGCTTATTGTTCAGTCTGTAGAGGGGTCCTTCGGTTGCTTTCATTTGACTTCTATTAAGTCCTAATTTAAAATACATGAAGATAAAGTAAATTCTGTGAACTTTCATTATTGATAAATATTCATTTCATTTGATAGTCATTTGTCCCATCTGAAAAGAGTGTAATTACAACCAGGGGATCAGAGTAAGGAAAAGTTGCATGGGTCATATCTTTATTACTAAAGATAATAACTTCACCCCTATTTCCTATCCACGGTCTCTTCACCGTAGTGATCTCCCGAGCGTCTTCACTGGTTGGGCAAGTTAATATTATGTTCACAACCCCCACGGCCACTCAGTTCCTGAGCTGGTCAGCATCAACATCACCTACTATTCTGGAACCTTGTCCGAATCTTTACAGGAAGTGGTTGAGGTAACACATCCATATTAGTTCTTCTATTTTCTTCTACAGTGTCCAACAGTCCTCCGTACTGTAGCCTCCGCAACGATGGTAATGACAGTACTACGACTGGTCACCACTTACTGGATTCTTTAGTGTTTTGAGTCACTTTAAAAATTTCTCATCCCGAATATGTATCAAGACATTGGTATGGGTGTCGTTCAAAGGAGTGAGAGTTATTGGCCTTGACTCCCTCTGAACGACCTGCTCAGATTTATGCAGCTTCTTGATTATCTAGAGACTTGGATGGTCCCTACCCTTTCTTTTCCCTTCCACCACCATCAGATGGAAGTTCTCGTCCTTCTTTGGCCTCTTCACGTCATTGGCTTCTTTCACCGCAATATATGCTCACACCATAGCCTCAGCCTCTGCGAATGTTAGGAGACCATTGTGAATGAAGTGCTTGAAGAAAGCTCTTCCTTTTAGGGCAGATAGGAACGCGTTTAGCTTCACCCCATCGGCCAACTTTGGATACTGCTTGGCCTCTACTACAAATCGGGTCAGAAATCCCCTCATGCTCTTCCTAGTACCCTGTTTTATTCAGGTGAGGTGCCAGGGCTGCCTTTCTATTCTCCAACTGGAGGCGAATTGCGAGAGAAAACTTGCCGCCAACTTGTTGAAAGAGTGAATGGAACCAGCTAGTAGTCCGTAGAACCACACCCTCGCGTCGCCCTTAAGTGTTAATGGGAAACACTGACACATGGCCATCTCGTCTAAGCCTTTAAGGCTCAGATGCTCGCGAAAGTGATTAAGATGATCCATAGGGTCAGCACTCTCATCGTAGATATCGAGGTTTGGCATCTTGAATTTCGGGAGGAGTGGCCTCGTCCTAATCTCCGTCGTGAATGGAGATTGGCGTAGGTTAACTCCTCCTCCGTTGTTTCTGCCAAAGACTCAGTCCTATACGTTCTCCAGTCTCTCCTCCACATGGGGTGGGGCCACCTCCTACTTCTCGTTGAGGTAATTCCTTAACTTGTAAGGTCCTTGTATTGCTTGCGGCTCTAGGACCCTCTAACCCTGGGAGGTGCATCATCATGGGGAGCTGCCTCCTGAACAGGGCGCTCCTAGTTGTGACAAAAAGAGCAAGAATTGCATCTCTCTGGGCTCTCCTTCTGAACCCAAGGACATAAGCGACCTTCAAGTCGCTGAGAAACTTTGTTGTTTAAGGCAACTTAGATCATCGGAGCCTCGTGCTGGTTGGCTTGCTTTCTGGGGTGTTTCTTCCTCTTGACCCTATTCTGAGGCGTCGTGATTTGAGAGGCCTTAGCATGCGCTTCCTTCATCCGCTCATCTATCTTTGAGCAGAGAGTCCGAATGGCCCTAGACACGTCGTCCATCCTTATGGCTAATGCTCGTACGACTGGATCGGAATGATATTCTACTCTGACACACGTGGCAGGGCCGTTGTCATATTAGGCTGCGTCCCTGACAAAGAAACTTGCTTGTACTCTCGTGTTCACCATATTTGACTTTGGAAAAAGCATAGGAAAACTTATGGAAGATTTTTTAAAAACATAAAAAATTGACTTTTAGTTATTTTTCACAAACGGCGTCAATATTGTGTCCTCTAATCCTTACTCTGATAGAGACGAAGATCCGACAGTAACACCAAACAATAAGTATGCGGAAGGAAAAAGAGAGAGAGAGTATGACATGTGAGATTTTGATGTGGAAAACATTCTCTTAAATAAGAAGGAAAAATCGTGGGATTTTTATCCGAGAACTTACTTCACTATTGGGCTTGGTTATAAGAGAGGACTAGATTACCGGGGAGTAACATACTACTCTCAAGCATTTTCTCTTTCCTCCTCTATCTATATTAGCTACACAAGCGTAAATATTGGGATCCTTTATTTGGTAGATAATTAATGTATATATAGTGGTTGAGTCTTCCTTTATGGAGTGTCCACATGGCCTTGGCGTGTGCAGAGGTGCCTGCTACCAACTTCACCAATTCAGTTTACTACATCAGGGAGGTTGCATGCATGCTGGTTGACTTTACGTGGCATCACATCTGTAGTGATCGGGTGTGCTTTACAAGCCATTATTCCTTCTACAATCTATTAGGGTTAGCTACCAAATCTCTGGCACATCGATTTTGCAGACGTGATGACGTCCGAGGCCCATCTTTGAGTCCATGGGCCTGAGTGGATTTTGAGTCCATTATCTCGCACGGGTTGACCTTATTGCCTAGACCTCTTAGGCTTATTGGGCCTATTGGGTCTTTATGGTATCAGGGCTCAATTCTATGAGGATTGATTTTTTAATGGGCCTTGGGTATCAGTATCCATCAGATTTAATTGAGAATTGTGTTGGGATTGGTCACTCCCTTGTGAGTAACCCAACAAACTGGTTTGTCATCAGATTGAGCCGGGGCGCGCGGACAGTCGGGGCGCTCGGACAGCCAGGGCACGCGGACAGTCAGGGCGCGCGGACAGCCAAGGCGGGCAGACATCCAGGACCCCCGGACAGCCAGGGTGCGCTGACATAGTGCGTGGACGTAGCGCACGGATGGCCAAAGGGAAGGCCGAAATTTACAAGTTGGTGACACTGGTATGGAATCCCCCGCGGACATGGCTGAGTGCACAGTATCGTCCGGAGACATGGGGTGTGCACGGTGAGGACCGAGGACTTGGAAAGTCCGAGGTCGTTGTCACTGCCTGAGACCAAAGAACACTAGATGACTCTTGTAATCACCATGGGCACAGATGGTTCGAGGAATTGAGTGCAGTATCGACCGAGGACGTTGTTGCATGTAGCGGACAATTGGCCTTTGGAGGACAGGTGTCAGACCTGTCAGTGCATGCGCCGTTTGTGCAGATGGCCAGTTGCAGACATGTCAGTGCATGCGCCGTCTGAGCAGGCGCCAGGTTGCAGACTTGTCAGAGCATGTGCCGTTCTTGGGAATAGGCGATTACAGAGTAGGTGGACGGCTGTAGCATAGGCTGCAGGGCAGGTGGTAGAAAATTATCCACACGCCACCTGCTTATTAATTGAAGGGTCTCCAGCTGGGCTTATATATATGCATGCTGGGCATGCAGTGGGTAAGGCATTGTGAAGCACCCAGGAGGAGTGGCAAAATGTGTGAGAACTCACCAGGAGGGCGAGTCCCAAGAGTGCTCGAACAGAGCAAGGCCACCATGCATATGGGTGTGTGTCCAGACACCCTGGGTGCGGGTTGCACCGGCCTGGCAACGGAGACACCGCCAGGGGCGTTGTGCGCCGGCCGCTGTGTGCGGGGGTGAAATGGCGTTCGCCGTTTCACCAACACTTATAAAATGAGAAAGTAGAGTGCACCACAGTGAGGAGAGGAAAAGTGGAAGAAAGAGAGAGTAGTGAGTGAAACTTAAAGTGTGAGGACTTTGTATTCTCGGGCTCTATTCTTCGTTTTCGTCTCTAGGGCTTGTGTAACTAAGGTGGTTGTTGTACTCTATCTCTGAGTTTGTGTAACCATTTTACATAGTGGATTTATTGGTGGACTATGTGTCCCGTAGTTTTTTCCTCTTTGATTTGGGAAGGGGTTTCCACGTAAAAAATATTGTGCATCTCTTATTTCCTTGTTCCTACTATATGGTGGCTAATGATGACGGGGGGTTCAGGTTTTTCCGCTGCTTTGACTGGATCGGGTGGATCCAGATCGTTCCGACCCCAACAGATTGATACCAACATAAAAATTAAAGCATACATCAAATTGTGTTGAAATTTTTTTAAGTCTGATAATTATTTCATGTGAAAGATTTAGAATAAATTATGTTGATTTAGAATAAATTATCTTAGACTTCTAAGTTAAAGATGGTATAGATCATATACAAATAGCTCTACAAGTATCTGTATTTACACGTGCTGGCTTCACTCGTATTTGTTCAAGCAGCGCACAAGAGAGACGACATGAAGATGTTTTTGTTTATTTGATGGACACTTTGTGTTCCCTCTTCCAACAAAGTTTGGTATGTTGCTATAAACTCATTATAGAACATTTTTTATCCAATTTATGGTAAAGTATTTTTGCAACCTCTTCTTAAGTTTTATGATTTTTTCGTTATTTTATAAAATAATTTTCTACATAAAAAGATGTTATAATTATTGTGTGATGGTTTGTTTGCCATTATTTCCTCCTCACAAACTCAAATAAGGAAGAGTGATTTGATCTTGGGTGTATTTTTGAATTCCGCCCAACAGCCATTATGGTGACTATTGTGGTAATGCTATTTAGAGTTAGGGTAAAATAATTTATATTATATTACTTGGACTCCAATATAGGTTAATATGGATAAGTAGTCATATTAAAAATAAGATAATTGTTGGGTCCAGTACCCGGGGTCCCCAATCGGGTCAGTAAATACTCGGCCCAAGC
>JAODPA010100094.1:0-21462 GCA_025585075.1 Nepenthes mirabilis | reverse complement strand
TATTTAAAAGTGTTCTCTTTCCCTCGGGTTCCTCGCAGCCCTATTACAACATGGCTAAACCTAACAAAAAATTTGGCTGGTTCAACGGTGCGAGCTCATTGAGCCTCACTTGATCCTCGAACTGGGCACACAGATCATTCGAGCTCAGCTTCGACTTCCTGGCGCCTACCGGACAATTTAAATCTAAAGCTACGACGTTTATCCACAAGATAATAGTTTTGTTCTGGTAGCCATGACATAACAAAACTCACAGTTCTCATGGCAGATATATAATCTACTGTTTTAAGATCTAAATAACACAAATTAACTAAGAACTTCAAAAACAGTGATGCACACCATGAAGGATGTGCAGAGTTAGTAGGCAGTACAGTTGTTAGTATGGAATTTTGTGTGCTCCATTACTACTCTAAGCAGCATAGAACACAGAGTTTGGCTGTGAAAAAGGCTAGTACAATTTCAACCAGCTGACCTCAACATTCAAAATCTCACGAAGTTGTAATTTCAACTTCCAACAATTAGCTCAAAGCAAAAGCTCTATGTAATCCAAAATCCCACGAATGTGCAGTTCCGGACACGAAAATTGTTAAACATAAATTTTGAGGAAAGTAAGTGATACGTATCATGCTCGGGTGAATTCAGTATCCGAGCCATTGTAAAGAGGACAAGTTACCTGCAAGGGCTAGAATAAGAAGTAATTCCGAGATAATGGAACCGTCGTAGCTGGAGCACACGTAAGGACCATGTCATCAGCGGTCACTATGTAAGTCTCAGGGTCCACGGTGATATTTGGGAGGGCATTATTCAGCTTCATGTCGTCTTTGGTGACACTCGTTACATTACCCACAGCTTCCACCCTCTTTTGAAGTCCATATTTCTCTTTTATTCCATCATCTAAAGCTGCCTGTTGATGAGAAAATGCAGCATCAGTCCAATTTAATGGCTTTTCTTATCTATCACCCTTTTTCTGTGCACCACTTATACGAGCTGTCCTAGAGGTGTACCCATAAAGGCCAAATGTCCCAAAATGTCCGGAAGCAATGGTTCCAGGGGTTGATTCACAGCTGAACTATTATTTTTATACAAGCTTACCGGGAAGTGCAATCACCATGGGATTTATTACTCCCATAGATGAAAATGTCGGTATTACAATCGGTACCGAACGTGACTATATTAGAATTGGATGTGTTAGACAACACATCGGTATTAACTATATCAAGAGCAAAAAAATTTTTACAAACCGTAAGCTAACAACCAAATAATGACCGATATATATTACTAATACAATGACATATTACAATTTTTAATATGGTATCGAGAAATGTCGGCATTGGGGTAGCCAAATAACACAATATATCGGCTGATATTGGGTATTGACCGATATTTCGTTCCAGGGTTGGACTCAAACGTCTTTTGCCCCTTGACAGAGAATTAGATGCCATTGAAAACAAATCTAGTGCTCAGACGCCTCTGTGCATGTGATTGGGAGTGTGAGGAAATTAGAGTAGAAGATGTTCATACCTTGCTCACAAAAGAAATGGAGTTGGCACTTCCAGCTTTACCAAATGCTCCAAACATGGGTCTCATCATCACCTGCAACAAAACTGCATCAGTAATAAGAACTAGATTGGTATAAATTTGTTTCTCTCTCAGCATTTACGATGCTTTTAGGTACTGAAATAATGCATGTAGCTACTTCCATCAAACTTCAGGCATCCTTTCCATGAACAAGTCAATAAAATTAGCAAACCACCGAATGGAGGGGGATTGTTATAATCTTCCAAGTCAAATGAATGCTTTCCATACTCTCTTTTATGCTTGCTTCATAACTCTTACCATAAGAAATAACTCACAGAAAGGAAGCAGTCATGGGGCATTTCCTTTTTTTCAGGAAGGGAAGTGGGTACAGGGGAGCTAAGTACATCAAATAAGCAGGACTATGAAGCAGTACTCAGTTTGCACCTGGTAGGGAGCTAATGACATTTGTAAATAGATCAGATCAAAAATCACATTTAAAGGTAGCAACAATCTGTTTTCTATAGCAATAATCTGTTTTCTATAGCAATAGCAATTTTTACTCAACTTCGAGAGCATCCTTCTCTGACAGAATAAAGAAGGGGGAGGACAGAAAAGCAGGAGCCTGATTTGAAGAAAGGATAATTTCAAATGCCATGCATAAAATGTCAAAGAGATATGAAATTGTACCGGTTGTGGTGTGGGTATGCTTGCATTAGGATCGCCCATATTAGCCCATGCAATTTCACCCCCTTTGATCACCATTTCTGGTTTTGCCCCAAAGAAGGCCGGTTTCCACATAACAAGATCAGCCAACTTTCCAACCTACAAATATGATATGCTTGTGAAAGCACTTCACATTACTTTCTAGTTTCTAGAATCCTATGCAAGATGCGAACTAATAAATAACAATTTCACTGCTGTTAGATTATCCATACAGACATAGAAGTTTAGTTTACAAATCACACAACAATCATATTTAAACAATGACGCAAAACTTATCCCTTTGAAGGTAGGAAATAATTTCTTTATAAAAGTTCAGTAGCGTACCTCCACTGATCCAACATATTTAGAGAACCCACAAACTATCGCAGGATTTATGGTGTATTTTGCAATATACCGTTTAATTCTAAAATTATCACAATCAACTCCATCAGAGGCAAGTGGCCCTCTCTGCACTTTCATTTTATGGGCAGTTTGCCATGTCCTGCTTATCACCTGGCAAAAGGAACTTTGTTAGAGCATAAAAATCTCCTAACTCCTATGACACTTGTAGTACTAGTAACAAAAGGTATATGCAATATTTAATGAAGTATGAATAGACTACGCTAGAGAATGAAATAATCCTTGAAAAAAAATCCGAAACCCACATTCCATGTTTGACCAGCTAAACAAGTCAAATTGGCATGTGGATGCTATCAATTAACGATTGTCTGAAAATTCTCAATATCACCTTGGAACAATTGCTTTCTCTGATAGGTTTACTCAAGATGCATTAGTTGGGTAATAGACGCCATTATTAACCTCTTCCAATCAGGAGAAGGGATGGTTTCCTTTTCTCTCTGTCAAGGGGTGAAAGAGAGGGAGTTTCCAGCACAAGGGGCAGCTAGAGCAGACAAACCTCTCCAATGCGACCCATAGCCTGTGAATCAGAAGAGATGATGCTAATAGCTCCAAGGTCATGAAGTATGTCTTCTGCAGCAATGGTTTCGGCTCGTATTCGTGATTCAGCAAAAGCTACATCTTCTGGGATGTCCTTGTCAAGGTGATGGCAGACCATCTGTGCATATGTCGAATCAGGAGTCAAGCAATTCCGTTAATTTGAAAAAGAACTTTATAATTCAGTCAGAAATAGATAAACCTTACAGGCAAACGTGAATTTCCCATACCAACATGTCAAGATGCTCATCAATTGTATTGGAGGTAAAAGGCCTCGTTGGATTTGTTGAAGAAGGCAGAACATGTTTCACACCACATACTTTTATGATATCAGGAGCATGACCACCACCTGCACCTTCACTGTTCAAGCAAATCAACAACAAAAACATCAAATAATTTTTTGGGAGATGCAAAAGAGTTCATTAGCCTATATTGACAACATGGAATGACAACTAAGATGTCAAATAAGTCATAGACTAGATAAGGAAATCAAAAAAGCTACTCGCAGCAGAAGTTTAAAGAACTTTGATTTCCCATGACAAGATCATCTCTGAATAGGTTAAAATGATAATTAAAATGCAAAGATCTGATCTTTATAACATTTAAATGTAAGAGCAAATCTATTAAACATATATGAAGCGAAATCCATTGAGTTAATGCAAAATACCATCAAAGATACTATATCAACCACAAAATTAATTGGGTCTCAATGGCATCCACTAAGTATCACAGACTTCTTGTCTTTCATTAGGATTTTAAATAGCTAAAAATAACAACCAACGACAGCCTCCAAAGTTTGTGTTCAAAACTTCCCTGAAAACCCTCTAACGTTTAGAATATTAGAAAAAAACCCACACCTAAAATTTTTGGCACTTTCCTTTATAGGATAGACAAAAAATGGGTTGAGGGAAATAATATTGATAGTAAAACTATCACTGCAGCTCCGTTTAAAAAGGGTGCTGACAGAGAAAATGAAAGTGAGACAACATTAGGAGATATGAAAAAAGTATATGAGCAAAATAAGGGAAGCAGCCGTTTGGCCCACTCCTCCTTTAAGGGAATTCATGAGTGTTTAGCTTCCTCAATTTGAGGTAGACAATGTCTTCCTCCCACCAAAATAAGCAGCCTGTTGGCTCCCCCACATCAACCTTTGTGGGGGCCAGCCCCATATGAGGGCGGGGGGAGAAGACATAGAGAAGGTGGGCCAGCCCACCGCATAACAAAACCATGGTCCATTTCAAACACAAAATGGCTGAACAATATTATCCCCGGCTCCAAGCTACTAGTCTACATATGTGTAACTAATATTCACACAAAAATATTTATAACTACAAGTGCGAGACTAGAACGTTTATGACCCATTAGGCTTGACATCAAGCTAATAGTAGGAAAAGAAGAATCTTATTCCATTGACAAAATATCTTTTTAGCTGAATTGATCTTCAATTCCCTTAAAATTAGTCATTCATAGAAACTAACAAAAGTATTTGTTGATTATGAGAGATACTTAATAATATATCACAACTGACCAAATGAAGTGAATTAAATGACCATTTGATTAAGAAACATTTCCATAAAAGTTACCATAAAATTCAATCTATGCCCTAAACAAACCTAGAGTATTGAAAATGTCAACCTTTAAATTGATTGTTCATATGTATTTTGATTTCAAATAAATAATTCATATGATAAAATAAAAACTCCTTTTTAATTTATCTCCCACATTGGCGAAGGATTTCCAAATAATTCATTCAATCTATCTAAATCTCCCTTCCTGTTTGGAACAATTGATTCTTTATTATTCACACTTCTATCTTCAAATGTTTTTCATTGCACTTAGTAACCATCTCCATGCATCCACCTATTGAATACATATTAATAGCACCAAAGTACAATAATTCGAACATAAAATACAAAAGTAATGCAAGTTTAAGGATTACTTGCACAACTTTTATACTGGGACTCTTGTTTGACATGCAAGCAAAGCTTCCATTCAAAAGTATCACGATTGAGTCAGCACATTGAACTCATTCTATAATGAGAACCTACGCATTTGACATAGTTCCATTCATACCAGTAGCCATAAACCAAGTCACATCCTCTAATAGTTTGACATAATGTGCACTGGTTTATATACATCACTGATTTCCCACCTTAGTAATGACATGGTCGAGAGTTTTTAAGATCAAAGCTTACAAGCAAACAGAGCTTTAAAATATAATCTCCTCATGATATCTACAATTTTATAGTTTTGATCTAAAGATTTTATCATGCAAATAAAAAATTTTTCTGTACATGATAAATATCAATGGCATGCCATAAATGATAACTTGATTAAGGATATATACAAATACTGGCCCATCGTACTTAGTGCAACTGGCTTGTAGGGACACTACTAACAAACCCCTCAACCCCATGGTCACTAGAGAAGGCCAAAGCCAAATTATAATTTCAAAGATATATAGCTGTAAGACTGGGTGTATCTTACTAAATTGAAGATATTTGGAGAAGGCTCAGCTCATTATCTAGTATTCCCCAGGAAATCAATTATTTAACTTTAAGCCATTTGGAGTGTAAAGCTTATATAAAGGGACTCACTACCATATGGTTTTAGTCCTCTGTCAAGCATATATTCACATAAGCATGTTTCATCTACCAAAGAAAGAGGGCAAGGACCTACTTTCTATAGTTCCAATAAATAATGATTTCCCAAATGAATTAGCAAAACAAAATATATTTAGCATTTCTCATATGTAGCTTCAACCTAATCTGTAAATAAAATCTGGCAATGTACTTAAAATTTATCATACTTTTTAATTCAATATGCCATATAATTATCCTTTTGATCCTAAATGTAGGGCTATAAACAGACTTAGTTGCACCAAGTATTGCTTTGCTCCCGCCTAGATTGTTAACATGAGCTTAAATTTAGCTAGTGCTCGCGTTGTTAACTTCAGATTCGAGCTTGAACAAGCTAAGCTCGAGCTTTCAACCAAGCAATAACGAGTCAATGAACTTGTCCATTTATAAAGGATATATGCCTAAACAAGCTTAGCTTGGCTTTCTTTAAACTTTTTAACTACACTAGCTCATAAATTAGTTGAGATTCACTCGTTGATTTACTTGAGAGGAGCTCCAAAACGAGCTTTAACCACTGTGTTCTGGAGCCAGATCCAACTAGTTTGGTTGATTTGGGATGTATTAACTTGTGCATCTTCCTACTGATCATTTACAACCATGAGCAGGACTCCATTCTTGAATTTGTTTATATCATGCTTCTCCATTTTCAGAGGCTGTAGAGATTTTTTTACCCACTCCTTGTGATAAGACAACCAAAGCATTGATGGGGCTTCTGAGAACTAGGATTACTAGATATAAAATGCCCATAACCAGTCAAAATATGATCTTTATAAGAGACCCAATTGGGGAATTGAGGAATAACCTTATAAGTTTTCAAATTGAGAAGCACAACTATGCTGTCTACCACAGAAGTAAAATAAAGTGCTGCTTGGTGCTCCCCTAGAGTTTATGATGTTGTGAATAGTCTTCTCAAGATAGTCTCCATTTATTCATCATCGGAAAACTTGATGTATATGTTGGGTTTAGTCACTTCCTTGTGAGTAACTTAACAAACGGATACATCATCGGAAGATTGCACAGGGCTTGAGTGAAATTCGGAGTACTACAAACTAGCTACAGCAAATGACCAAAGATAATCATTTGCCAGAGTAGGCAAATCTCGGAGTGAAAACTTCGGAGTGTTTGCGTGTGCAATGACCAGAAGAGCAACAAGAATACTACTCTTGGACTGACCGGCTGGAAAGCAGTAGGCTGGTCGGCCGGGCAACATGAAGGACGGACGGCCAGCAAGAAGTCGGCTAGGAAGGTCGGCCGGCTAAACTGAGATAAGGCAGACCGGCTGGACAGCAGGAGGTTAGCCGGTTGGAAAGCAAGTTGTGATGGCCAAAGACACTAGTGACGTCTGAGGACACTAGGTGATGGCCGAGAACATTAGCTGATAGCCAAAGACACTAGTTCCGGTCGAGAACACTATGTGATGGCCGAGGACAGCTTGTCTGGAAAGCTGGCAGCTGATTTTGCAGAGCAGTTGATTTTCAGAGTTGGCAAGCTTTGCAGAGCAGGTAGCTAGCCTACAGAGCATATGCCGCCTGTATAGAGCAGGTCAACCTGCAGAACATGCGCTGTATAGGGAAGCGCGAGAACTCGTGAGAGTGTAGAAAATGACGTGACAAATCATCTGTAAGATTGGGCCAGGTAAACAGATGGGATTTAGAGCCGGCGTCATTATAAGAACGAACCAGACGCTTCAAACAGGGTGCAAGCAAAGTAGTAGCGGTAGAACGTGGAAGGAGAGTAGAACGGGGCAGAGTGCGGAAAGAAGCTCTCGTCGTTTACCGTCTGCCGCCACACTTATAAAATCAGAGTGAACAGAGAGTACCATCAATGAGAAGAAAGAGAGAAGAAAAACAGATAGATAAGAGGGAATGCGAATTTCCTTACTCTTGGAGATTGTTTTTCTTTGTTCTGTCTCGGGTGGTTGCGGGTATTCTGTCTCAAGGGTTATTTGTAACCGATTTTATATAGTGAATGTGCTTTCGGAGTTTGTCACATGATTTTTTCCTTAGTTGATAAGGGTTTCTACGTTAAAAACGCCGTGCACTCTTTGTTCCTTGCACTTACTAAATTGGTGACCAATAGCAGACGGGGGGTTCGGGCTTTTCGCTTTGTGCCTATCACTTTTATCTACTCGGTTTTGTCCAACCAACCGGCATTCCCTTACCCCAACAGTACACATAAAGAGGTTACCCAGAAATGATGTTCATAATTAACTGACAGCCGGCCAGCCTTAACAAGAAGGGCCAGCCTTAACAGGAAGGCACTCTCCATTTTTCTATCACAGGAAAACTTTAACATGCACTTCTTATGTGACAGATCCCCTATGTTACCTGCTGACAGATCCCCTAGGTTCGGGCTTTTCGCTTTGTGCCTATCACTTTTATCTACTCGGTTTTGTCCAACCAACCGGCATTCCCTTACCCCAACAGTACACATAAAGAGGTTACCCAGAAATGATGTTCATAATTAACTGACGGCCGGCCAGCCTTAACAAGAAGGGCCAGCCTTAACAGGAAGGCACTCTCCATTTTTCTATCACAGGAAAACTTTAACATGCACTTCTTATGTGACAGATCCCCTATGTTACCTGCTGACTCACTAATCTGCAATAAAACAATATAAGCTAAGGCATGAAAAGAATGCAAGTTATACCTGTGATAAGTATGAATACTTCTTCCTTTAAAAGCATTAATTGTATGTTCTACAAACCCAGATTCATTCAGAGTGTCTGTATGGATATTAACCTGTCAATCCCCAATAGGTAAAAAATGTCCCATTAACTACAAATGATATAGGATGATGCCCACTCAAAACAAAACTTCAATATTATTAACATAGAAATCAAATAAATACAGTGCATCATATCCTATGAACAAACTTATTTGCATGCTTGAATAAAAATAAATAGTTTTCTTGTTTTTAATTTATTTTAGGCTGAAACTTGGTTTTGGAGCTTTTCTATTTCCTAAAAATAATAACAGATCTAGAATCTAAGAAGCTTTGGCCTATTAAATATTATATGAAAAAAAAAATTAAGTAAATAATAAACAGGATTTTTCCAGAGAGTGCAACAATCTCCAGTTCTGGGGATTTGAATCTTCCGGACTTTTTAAAATCTAAAGGTAGAAAAATTACAGAGAGCAATAAATGCAGATACCTGAACATCATGTTCTTGTGCAACGCTCAGACAATTATCAATTGCAGCAGGAGTAGTTCCCCAATCCTCATGCAGTTTCAGTCCCATTGCTCCAGCCTTGATTACTTCATGTAATCCGTCTGGATTGGAACTATTTCCCTGTTAAAGAAAAAGAATTTCACAATGGAAGAGTACTAGAGAAGAAATATGTGAAAATTTCTACATCAGGAAAAGGAGACCCATATCATCAATCATGTCTTCAGAGTTTGGAAATTTAGACCATTTTAATGGTACCATATATATTAGGGTGTCCTTTGTTAATGACTATACTGTATTGCTTTGGGTGAGGGCCTGCATTTTTTAGCTATAGTCATCAAAGCCAGAGCCTTGACCATGTACCAAATCACTAGGCCAATGGTTTAACTAGTGGTCCAAGTGGTCAAACTGCATGAATAGATTATAATAAATAAAATAAAAATGACAATCAATTTCCAACTTGGGCTACACCTTTGCAATAGATTTTTTTTAGGTGATCCAAAGCATCCATTTAGGGCCGCATGTGTACACATATATATAAAGAAAATAACATTAATTTCCACTTTCAGCTTCTTGAAAAAGTCATCAGAGAAATTCCAACTGCAGCTCCAGCTTTGAGTACTCCAAAGTTTATTACCTTCATGAAGAGCCAAAGGCGATTTCTGACAGAACCCATGACTAGCCCGACTTCATGTAGAAAGGTTTGTTAGTTAAGCCAAACAGGTACTAAACTTGCTCTTTGTTAGTTAAGCCAAACAGGTACTAAACTTGCTCTTGGAAGATCTAGAAATCTCAGCCATAGTGTGGGGAAAGCACAATGATGGAGCCAATTGCAGAACAAATACTCAGGGTAGTCTTCATTTTGGCCTACTTCTAACAAGAACAATTAAGTCCATGAGGCCTCGTAACACATTAGATAAAATGCAGAGGGGGCTGCTGCTCTTTTTCAAGTATGCAATGTTCTTCTAAAGCTTTTTATGGTGGATGTAAAATCAGTTAAAAATAAAAGTCTGCAAAAGCCAAGGCATGGGCCTCTTGACCGAGTCCAACATCATTTAGAAAACTAAACACAAGGGCCACACATTATAAAAAGAAACCCTCCTTAGTTTAGAATATATTACAATTTGCCCCTTCACAATCTTGTATTCAGTCCAGTGTGGAAAAAAGTAACCAGATCAACCAGGATTCACTGGATCAGCTGCATAAATGATCCAACTAGAAAATCTAACTGTCTGGGGCCATCTCACCGGATTACGGGTAAGACTAGTTGGTCTTTGATGAACACTGATTATTATATTTTTATCCATATTTATTTATTATTATTGTCTAATATTTATATTTAACTTACATAATTAAATTACATATTTTTATTGTGCAGGTTTTAATCCTAAAATTTTTAGAATAAAAGCATGTAAATGGATCAAATGACACTTTCATCTTGACAATCCAGAAATATTTCACTTGGTGGGAAGAAGAGAGGGGAGCAAGAGGCTCCTTCTGCCTTCGGCAGGGGGAGAGAGAGAATTTAGGTGTGAGAGTTTGAGGTGTCAGTTTTTGTTCCAAAAATTTAGTGTTTTAGTGTAAGATGCTCTCATTTAGGTTTGTTTATTTTGTATATTCAAATTTCAGTTTAATATCAGAGTTTATTAACAGATCAACATGACTTCTTCAACTTTTATTCCATTCTCCTTCTATTTTTACAGGCTAGTTTAGTTTCAAGTTGATACGAAACATTGCAAAACATTGTGTTGTACTGTGAAAATCAACACATTACGGCTAGTCATTTTAGTCTTCTGACAACTTTAAAATCCCGTCATTTAATTTTTGTATTTTATTTTCTATCATTTTATTTTATTAAATTTTGGATGACGGAGTCACCGTCATTCTTATAATTTTAAATTTCTACCATTTAATTTCTTACACTTTATTTACTATCTTTTTATTTTTAGAATCTTAGATGACTAAACTACCGCCGCTTTCGCAATTATAAATTATGTCATTTGATTTCTTACATTTCATTTTCCATCTTTTTATTTTTCTAAGTCCTACATGGCTGAGCCACGATTTTTAACTTCTACACTTTATATTTCAACAGCATAATTTCTATTACTGTCGAACAATAGAGCCATTACAAGCATTTTAATTTCACACAATTCAAATTTTCATTAATTCAATTTTCTATATCTTTCAAGTAACTCCATGGTTGTATTGAAATTTTTACAGCCATCCACTCATCTTCACCAATTTAACATTTTAATTTTTTTGATATTTTTCGGTATAAAATAGCTACAAAATTGATTTTGCTTAAAAAATCAATTCCTTGTAGATATGATACCCATTATCGAAAAAACTAATTGAATCATCGTGCCCTTGTAAGGTTAAATATACACTATTGAGATTCGGTCAGTCTTCTCAAAATCTGATACAAATGTATGCTTAAGTACAGCACGCCCTAAAGTCCTACTACAAGTTATAGGCTAAAAGAGCTTGTTAAATGAAGATAATTTAACAAGAGTTAAAAATAGGTGACTTTACCTTTCCTGTGAAACCGAAGTTGAGTGGCAGGTCATCGATAGATTGCAGCATAAATTTCATTTGTGGCAGTGATGGTGTACAAGTTGTTGCACGTGTTCCTTCAGCAGGTCCAGTTCCACCTCCTACTAAAGTTGTGATGCCTACACATAAACTACAGACTTTAGAAGGAAAAGGAGGAAAGAAGAGTGCCTAGAGAGGTAAAGTTGTTGTTTTCAATATAAACCTGACTGGGGATATAACTATTAAAGAAAAGCAGCCAATACTTACTTAGAAAACAAATAATGTTATGATTGTACGAAGGTGTGCAGGTAATATCTCACAAAATGCCAGAAAACAAAATCAGTAACGTTTTGGAGAATCCAATCTAGGATACCACTAATAGACCTTAAGGATAATGCACGTGTAAATTACTACAAATTCAACAATTATGGAAGGATCCAATGCATTATGAAATAGGGAAAAAAAATGAAGAATAAAAACTTTTTGCATTTGTGAGTTCACATTGAACAGCCTACCCCCCTGACCTATTACTGTTAATTATGATTCTACCAATAACTGGCAAGTTGAAGGGAAAAAAAAGAGATGACATGTCCATGTGTGAGTAAATTCAGAAACTAGAAATAAAACATTACATGGCAAGACAAACTATTGACATTGATTAAGCTTTTGCAATCACTATATTTTCAAGTTAGATGAGATATATTCATCTAACAACACTAGGGCACAAAGCTTTTCTTTAAACTGTCAGTAAAACTTCTTTATGAACCATTAAGTTCCATTGTGTGTAGAATCTCACCGCTTGATATTGCTTCAAGGGCCAACTGAGGACAAATAAAATGCACGTGACAGTCAATAGCCCCTGCTGTAACAATCTTTCCCTCTCCAGCAATAACCTCAGTATTGACCTGATGCAAAAGCAAGCATGTTATGTAGTTAAAACATAGCTTACACTGGCATTTCAGGTCTGAGGAATATAATTAAAGGAAGACAGAAGTCCTACTATCAACATTTTACTGTTCCGCTCTCATTTCTGTATCCAGTAGTGTAGCTATTGGGAATGCAAGTTTGTTTTCTTCAGTAATTTCTGCCTCCTGATTTTTGTCTACCCTTTATTCCTTTCAAGGAATTTGTTCAGTCTTAAACCCTTTCAAATTAAGAAAGTTGAGTTGTCAAGTCCCTCTTCGTTCATTGATTTGATAAAATTACTAATTGAGTACTGTTACAATTTCCAGGCCTCTTCTCATTGTCTAATAAGATCTTTTTATACCAAGTGACTAGTAGAAACCAGTAATCGCAAATCTCTAAAGTCCTCTTAATTTGGAGAAGACAGAACCTACACTTATCTGATCACACAGATAATAGCTCTTCCCATGGAATTCAAGCACATAGAATTTGAGGGAAAAAAATGCAGTGAAAACAGCCTACAGTCAATTCATCGTGCAACCGTATTTTGAGGAAATCATTACCCCAATAATCATGTTTGCTGAGACACCATCCATAATATCAGGGTTGCCAGCTTTACCAATGGCAACAATATTGCCTCCCTTCATACCAATATCTGCCTTAATGATTCCTGTATAATCGATTATCACGGCATTAGTGATAACAGTGTCCAGACAGGCAGCTGGCGGGTACCCAGATGCCTGTCCCATCCCATCTCTTATAACCTTTCCTCCTCCAAAGACACATTCATCACCATGAACAGCCACATCTCTTTCAATTTCAGCAAACAAGTCAGTGTCACCAAGTCGAATTTTGTCACCAGTTGTAGGGCCATACATGTTAGCATAGGCCTCGCGAGAAATGATAGCATTGAAAGCTGAATCTTGTCCAGTGACACCTTCCCTACAAAATTAACACGACAGAACTATTTTAACTCCCATAGTTTAGAGGGAATTCCATATACCAAACTGACAAATCAAGATGTTATCTCATACAGCTTTCAAACCAAGCTAGAGAAACTTATCAGTTAGGAAATGAAAGACCTGGCACTTTCTTCTTCTGAATTACCGAATCCTCTAGCATATATAGTTTCCATAATAGTTGAGATATTTGTGTCATCTACAAAGCCCCCAGCAATATTGTTCCCACCTTTAATCCATCTTTTACCGCCAATACTTACAAGTGTGACACTTTTCCTGTCCCCTGGCTGTGAGGTTGAATATATATATATAAATTAATCAGTGACACATATATATGCATCAAAGAGCTAAAACTTATGGAAAATTCAATAACAGAACAATGCACAGCTACAATTTGAAGCCACCAACATCCCATAATTCTACTGATTTGTAAGTCATACACCCTACTCCCTACCACAACCAGGCTAAATGCAAAACAGAGACATTACCATTTTCAACTAACATTTAAAGATGTACAAAGACTATTTTGAATGATAAACAATATATCAAAGCAAGATGCTTCTTTCAGATAATGTAACTTTACTGGAAAAAAATCTATCAAAGCACCACAACAAAACTCAATGCATGATAAACAATGAAGTTCTCTTGATTGGCAATGAAAAGCATTAAATAGCAATCAATCTCTAATGGAAGAGTGCATAACAGTAACAGACCAAACCTCAAATCGGGTCGCTGTTCCAGCTGGTATGTTCAAGCGCATGCCATATGCTTTTCTTCTATCAAAAACCAAGTAGGGATTTGCCTCAATGAAGTGGTAGTGACTACCAATCTGAAATTTAGGAACAAAACAGAATGATAAAGTCATTGCTGGTCCATAAATATCCTCAGAATAATCAATAAAGCAAGATCACACATCTAATATGTTCTCTGTAGAAAAAAGGAAACAGAAAACTGATAAATATCAATCAACTTAGTTTCAATGTAAAATAGATGTTTAAATCCACATTCCACACTAATTTTTCAGCTTCCAAAATTCTGTTCCAGTTTTTACTCGGTTTTACTGTAAATGGACAAGAAGCTAAAGCAGATCATTGAACAGCTCTATCTGTATGAAGTTTGCCATGGTTCCAACTTGCAAATGACAGAGAACTCCACTTCTCCTTGGACAAGATGTGGTCTTGCACAAAATATGGAGCTCAAAATTGTACTTGAATAGCCCACAAATAATCTACTCAAAGCAATTTTCATAACCCAATATCAAAAGAGGAATATGACACTCAACCTTCAGGAAATGGTAGTTGAAAATTATTCAAAAACTCGAATTAGAAAGGAATGAATCATTTCTTAAATTATATAAATGATCAAATGCAACACACCTGAATTGGTCTGTCTCCAGTGTTAACGACTGAGAGAATCACAGCTTTCTTTCCAGTGTTCAGCAAAATATTTCCAACTTCAAACCTTACCTCACCAGGAATCTTATCATCATCTATCTCAGGAAACTTGTCCAGTGAGGGTACTGCAAAACTAAATTCTTTTATCAAGCACAAAAATGGTAGAAACAAGGGTTTAAAAATAATGTGCAGACAATGGGGTATATTATCAATAATTCCCTTGTTAACCACACCATTACATAAGCATGATAATAATTTGCACAATTGGGAAACTATGAGCCGATTCCATCATGTGCAAGAGCTAGAAACCAGAACAGAATATAAAATGCTTCTACAACAATCAACCTCTAAGAAGAGGACAACCTCGCAAGAAATGCAGTTTCTGACCTGGAAGAAATGAACCATCGAGTGCCAGCTCCAAATTGCCATTTTCACTAGCAATAGCATCATGAATGGTGATTAACTTTGTCCCGTCAGGGAAGGTCCCTTCAACCTGAGCATAAATATAAGCAGATATTCCTTCAACCTATAAAAGCTGAATATCAATAGGGAGATATTGAATAACTAGAATACAAGCAACAATGCCCAAAATAAAAAAAGATTCATAGGCTATAGGCTGGTTAGTCAATCCCTTCAGCCCCGATATGACCAAATACCTGTCCATTTGCATGAATGCATTCTAGTGCAAGCCTAGCTGACCAAACAACCATCATAACAGTAAAAGGAATTTTAAAAAATTTGACATGGATAAACAACTTAAAGCCCCTGTTTAACACAACAAAATGTTAAGTACAAGCACTTAATACAATATGTTTTCCAGATCATTAGTTTAACTTAAACAGAAACTACAGAATATGTTTGATAAGCAGTGTTAAAGAAAGCATAAATCATAGATCATCAAAGTCTGCTAACCTGGATGGTATCCAAAAGGTGAGCAACAGCAGGAAGCACTTGTCTCCTGTCAATCACCAAAGCCGGTTTTAAGGAAATCTACTAGCACCCTGAAACCTTTTCTCTGTTTATTATTATTTTTCAGGAGGAACGCATCTTATCAGTAACACGTTGAATAAATGTAACAAGATCATGCTCTCAAAAACTGACTGTTTTTGCAAGGCTTTCCCTTTTCCATTTCCCTAAACTATACTTGAGACATCGGCACTCTATTAGTGACATATCGTGAAGTATAAACCAGGAGGCTGATCTAAGTCAGTACCTCGCAATAATTCTTGTATGACATCGGATTTATACAACAAGGTGGAAAAGCTCTAGTACATAGTAGAGTTGTCTATAAGATGCTTAGAAATCTTCGCTCTAGATGCCTTTTCTAAAATACTAAACTATGTTCTTCTCTCAAGATTATCATACTACAAATTAGAACAATCTTAGCCATTGGTTAAGGAGGATGATGGGAGGACCTCCACGACAAACAGAGGAGGGTCCAAGCTCATTAGCTCTTTAGTTATACGAGCTCTCTACATTCTTTCATGCTTTATTCTTTGTGCTTTCATGTGTATTCCTTAGTGTTTTCAACTCGCCTTCAAATGACAAGATTGGATTTCATATTTGAATAAACCTGTAAGCGAAAAAAGTAGGTTTTCCAGCTATAGGCCTAGTAAAAGAAAAATTGGGATATGACCCTATATTATAGGATCGTCCCCTTCAATACCAGATATGAGAGTTTCCTCTCATTTGGTTCAAGTAGTTACAAGAAATAAAAGAGTTCTCACTTTCAAATTCTATAAAATCCCGTATATGGGTCAAGTGGGCTTAGTCGCTCCAAAGGAGGTGGTATTGCTAAGTGCTACATAGGTGATCTTGTTGGAGTGTGATTGTTATACAACAAAATAAAGATCTAAAAGTGAAGCATATCATTCTTCTAACAGTACTATGCTCCACTGTGTTCCCAGACATCAGAGCTCCTGTTCATCATGAAAATGGGCTCCAAGTCAGAATAAGGACAATGAGGAATTTCAACACTTCTAAGGAGAATGCTTTGGAGCAGACAAGGCATCCCGTCAACAATACATAGGATATTAATATAGAAATAACAACATTCCCAGAAGTAAGCCATAAACAACTTCCGGCCTCAGGTTCTTAGGTTTTGCTGAACTGATATATTTCTTTGTTGTGTGTGCCTTGAATTCTTCATGGTGATCCAGCGGAACTCCCATTCCCCTATATTCTCCTTCTGGTGAAGATTGAAGCAACCCATTTCCTGAGGTATACGTTGGTTGCATCTGGATAGGCCACCAAGGACCCAACCCTTCTATTTTTTTTTTTTAACATGACCCAATTCAGGTAATTCAGATTTTGCTGTATATGTTGATTGTGGGGTTTTATCCAATTTACATTACTGGCGTATTGAAAACAGCCTTAGAGAGAACTTGGGTGTTCTTAGTGTATTTAGACTGAGACTTGAATTCCAGAGAAATGTGGTATCTCTCTCAATATGCCACTATTCCTGGTATCATGAGCCCCTCTATTCTGTGTGGCAAAAATGCTTCAATATGCAATGCTAAAACTGAAAGTTAGAACATACCAATTTATTGTCAAGTCAGACATGCTCTCAGTGAGGAACCCAATGCATTGAGTTAGGGTATGGCACAGGAACATAAAGTGAAATCGAAGACAATTGCAAAAGATTTTGGAATCCAGATTCAGGACAGTGACATGCCCAAACAAAGAATTATATTCTAGATATTCTTTTAATACCAGGAGTGTGTTTTAAAATATTACTAGGTCACGTAAATGTATAAAACAAATACCCACTTGGTTCCACTTCTTATGGGAAAAACAAAAATTCCAATGCAAATATGTTCATTTTCCTGCAGCTTTGGACTATAGTTTTTATATAGATACAAATAACTGAAAATTATTATCTGGACACAACCTCCACTGGGGAAAAAGAACCGATAGGCAGTACTTTAAAATCCTAGTGGAACAAAACCTAAAAGAAAGATACCAATCTACATTGTACCTTCCTAAAAGCTGCCTCCCAATATCCATCAATTCTGCCACAGTCTTGTAGCCATCACGGACAAAACTCAAAATCTATAATAAAAGCCAAAATGCAATTACATTAACTTTTTTAAATTCCTCCAAAACCAAATAAAGGATGACCTAGTATACAAGACTCCCACATCAAATGTTCCAGGTATCAGTTAAACACAGCATTGCATAGTATGGATTAAAATACCGGTATCAGTACAATCATATTAGCATTAAACATATTAGACAATACATATTATACATATTGAATAGAAAAAAATTTTAAAAAATTATAAATTGACAGGGTTATATCGACCGATATATCAGCTATATTGACTAATATGGAAGCATATCACAATATTATTGTGATTTCAAGAAATATCAATATTGAAAAGCCTCAACACCAATACATATTGGCCGATATGTGCATCTGTATCACATACACATTAAAAAAAGTTGCTTTTGAGTTTGAAAGTGTCACCTCCAACTACTCTAAATCATAATTGAGCAACATTACTATTGTACCAAGCTTACCTTCCTCGAAAACTATATAATGAAAAATTCCCTCAATAATTCACTTTTATAGATAAGAACTTCTTTATGAGGACAAAGAAAATGAACTGAGGATTTCTATATTAGACACAGGTAGAGCTACCATGCGACTAAGGAAAAGTTAGTATAAATTATGTTATATTGAACGCAAGTAATTCAGTCATGTATGGCATTTCATTTGATGTTTATATGGTGCATAGAATTTAGGGACAGACATGGAATATTGACATGACATGATAATAACATGGCAATAATTTTTACTAAAAAATACTACATAGCATGCTAGGGACATATTAACCAAAAGCCATAGATTCCTATTAATATGGGAATATAATTGATGATAAATGACTATTTACACCAAATAAGCTATTTAAACTCCATGCCCATGCAAATGACAAACTCAGAGAATATAAGGTCTACCTCCCTCAATCCATATTTCTTGATTACGAGAAACCAACCACCAAGAACACTTCTAATCTCTTTCGCTTACTAATTTATTGTTAGAAGAATTTACACCGTAGCAAACTCTCTCTGTCTTTCATAAAAAAATGGGTTGAATAGCTTGTTTTCTCCAACGATGGAATATTTGTTGGATTTTTTTCTATACTTGGCACAAAATTAAGTTCATTTCACTTTGAAAATTGAAAAAATAGCCAAAGTGTATCCCTAGCATGTCCCCATCATGTCCGAGAGTGCTCGAATGAAATAACAATTTCTGAATGTGTTTGGCATGCATCTAGAGTTATTGGGTATGTGTCTGACACTGACATAAGATCTCGGAAGAGGTGAATATGCTTCCTAGCGTAGAATCAATTTGGTACACATCAACTATTGGAAACTAGATTAATATTAATACATAGGCCTTCACTCAATCTTGTTACAGTATATCAAAGAAGAATGTATACAACATAATTCAATTTGTCACAGAATACCAAATGGCATAAATTAACTTTCCAAACAGGATGCCAGAAAGGGTGGAGTTTCCAATATCATATGTCCCAGTGTGAACAATGGCTGAAAAAAATGAGAAAAATTACAAAATGAATGCTTCAGAAGACATAAATAGTAGCACATATTTTTCATAGTGCTCTTAGGTGCTAGTGCTACCTGACTTGCAATGAGTGCCACAGCTTCAGTATAGTTGAGCCTCAGGCCCCGAGCAAGACGCTTTTGTGCAAGAAAACCAGCATTTTGCAATACTAGCTTCTCAATTTCTTTTGGAGTCAATTTCATGATTATTTGTCTTTTGATGGCAATGCTGCTAGCAACCAGAGAAATTCAAGTCAAATAAAAAACGGATTAATAACTGCCATCAATCAGGAATGGAAAATGTGAAAATGGGAGTTCTATGTTAAATCTTTATTCAATTACTAACACTTCATTGTCAACAGTGAAGAATCTTTAACCATGGAATGATTTCTAAGGGAAGCCTCTAAATTTCTACTGCAAGTGTGGACCTCGTATAGATTGTCCTATTACACAACCAAAAGTTTAAGAGCACACTTAATGCATAGGAACAATCATTTGAGGGAGACAGCCTTTTTTAAAAACTAATCCTAGACTTCATTTTTTAACTTAATTGACCCAACACCCTAAAGAATCTCAGTGGGCTGAATAATTATTTATTAAAAATAATCAGTCAATTTAATGAAAATTTTTAGTTCAATTATTAATATATCTTACATTAAATCTTTCTTCTATTTATATGTTTTTTTTTTCTTTGAGTGGGTTCAATTGACCCAACACCCTAAAGAGTGTGTCTGCCCTTGAGTGGTAGTGAGGGTTATTCAACGAAAAATTTAAACACCTCTCTGTCTCTCTCTCACCTATAATCTCTACCCAAGATATCAAGTCACTAAAACCCTGTGCAATCTATGCTATTGCCCAATCTCAAAAGCTTTCTTTCTATATCTGCCGAGTGCCATTATAAACTTCAGTTGCACAATTATTTGGACTTATGATCATTCATTATTACTCAAACTCATTCTCATGACTCATGCACAATGATGATCTTAACTTTCTTTTGTTTTAGTTGTACAACTGGTACACAAGCTGATTAATTGGCTTCTCAATACCATGCCATACTTCTTTTATAGTTCTAATTTATTTTACTATTTTAATATTTACCCAAAAGGAAGATTTTTTTTAATACGTATCGAACTGTCTTCTGGCGTGTCAACCACCTATTGTTAAAGTTCCATAAGAAAGAGTATGATGTAAAATTGTATTGAGCTCTAGGCCATTCCAAGGGCTAAATATGGGGTCCATCCCTGAATCTTGGGCTTTGTCTACCTAGAAGACACATATGATCAATCATGCTATAAATGATCAATAACTACATAATCATGCTACATGCTATATTTGAATAACAGTGAACAGAAACAAAAAGGCCGAAATCGAAAACAGAAATAGAGCAGTTACTCTTAGAGATGGTCAAGGTAGCAAGTTCTTCCTCAGCTTATAATTATGCACTAACCCAAGTTTGAGGAAATCTATAAATCAGTTATAATACCATCTTTAAAATCAAATCTAAGGGCGACAGAACCAATAGATATAAGTTATAGAGTACGACTACGGAAAAATATTTAGATGTAAATTTGATAAACAATACAACAGGAAATCAAAGCAACAATGGTACGAAGCTACCTATCTCCAAATAAAAAAAAAAAGAAAAAAACAAACAACATATATCAGAAGTTCTAGACACAACAGATTGAATGAAAAAAAAACGAGGAAAGAAGCTGAATATGATCCAAAGCGTTTGCAATAAGACAATTTTGTTGGTACAGGCATGAGAAGTGAATTGATTAACAGGCAAAGAAACTAGGAGCAAAAAATTGCAGAAGGAATGCATACAGAGCTCACTTCAATCGCATAGAGTGTAGACCAATGCGGAAACTAATGATTATACATGTAAACAGCAGAAGTCTGAATTTTCTAAAATCCAAATGAGATCCAAATAAGAATCTAAAATATTTCGAACAGCAAAATTGCTAGCATTTCATAAGAACGTCAAACAAAGGGAGGGAGAGAGGGAGAGAGTATACCTGAATCTGAGAATAGTGATTTGGAATCAAAGGATCGCCGACTGAGCTATTATAAAACAGAGCTTGATAGAAGTACTTTTGGAAAATCTTATTTTTTTTTAGTAT